>PITA01001721.1:125029-184570 GCA_004023965.1 Spilogale gracilis | reverse complement strand
CATTTCGAGTTTGCCTTTGTGTGTGGTGTAAGAGAATGGTCTAGTTTCATTCTTCTATATGTAGCTGTCCAATTTTCCCAGCACCATTTATTGAAGAGACTGTCTTTTTTCCACTGGATATTTTTTCCTGCTTTGTCAAAGATGATTTGACCATAGATTTGTGGGTCCATATGTGGGCTCTCCACTCTGTTCCATTGGTGTATTTCTCTGTTTTTGTGCCAGTACCATGCTGTCTTGGTAATCACAGCTTTGTAATAAAGCCTAAAGTCAGGTAATGAGTTGCCCCCAGCTTTGCTTTTCTTCTTCAGCAATTCCTTAGCGATTCGGGGTCTTTTTTGGTTCCAAATAAATTTTAGGATTGTTTGTTCCAACGTTTTGAAGAATGTTGGTGGAATTTTGATCAGAATGGCATTGACAGTATAGATTGCTCTGGGCAGTATAGACATTTTGACAATGTTTATTCTTCCGATCCATGAGCATGGAATGCTCTTCCATCTTTTTGTGTCTTCTTCAATTTCTTTCATGAGTGTTCTGTAGTTCCTCGAGTACAGATCCTTGACTCCTTTGGTTAGGTTTATTCCTAAGTATCTTATAGTTTTTGGTGCTATAGTAAACGGAATCGATTCTCTGATTTCCCTTTCTATTTTTTCATTGTTAGTGTATAAGAATGCAACTGATTTCTGTGCATTGACTTTGTATCCTGCCACATTACCGAATTGTTGTATGAGTTCTAGTAGTTTGGGGGTAGAGTCTTTTGGGTTTTCCACATAGAGTATCATGTCATCTGCAAAGAGTGAGAGTTTGACTTCCTCTTTGCCAAGCTGGATACCTTTTATTTCTTTCTGTTGCCTGATTGCTGTTGCTAGGACTTCTAACACCAAGTTGAACAGTAGTGGTGAGAGTGGGCATCCTTGCCTTGTTCCTGATCTCACAAGGAACAAATTTCATTTTCTATCCAAGTTCAATTACTGATGGAGGTAGAACTATTTTTTTTTTTAAGATTTTATTTATTTGACAGAGAGAAACACAGCTAGAGAGGGAACACAAGCAGGGGGAGTAAGAGAGGGAGAAGCAGGCTTCTGGTTGAGCAGGGAGCCCAATGTGGGGCTCGATCCTGGGTCTCCGGAATCATGACCTGAGCCGAAGGCAGTCGCTTAACTGAGTCACCCAGGCGCCACCAGGACTCTTATGCAATAATGAGTATTTTCTGTATCTTCGTCTCAAAGATTCTGTACCTACTTACATTTCCAAAAAGCAAGTAGATATCATGATAGTTCTCGATAGCTAGGACTATTTTAATCACGCCCAATAGAAAGAATGGTGAATCACACTGGTCAGAAATTGGAATATAAATTAGGTTCCTTGTTGCAGCACGTTTCCTTGATGCATATGTAATATCAATCAGAATCTCTCTTGATGACTCAGTGGGAAAGAACAGCAGGAATGTCTTTAACATCCAGCGGGAAGCCTGGTGTGTAGCCTGTTCCAAGCATTGTCTGAGAAGAAAAAGTTTGCAGGAGGGCACAAGATTGTTCCTGCTAACTCAGTATTAACCAAACTCTAGCTGGGCTGAGATCAAACTTCCCCAACTTGTTCTGATGCCTTGCATTTCCAGGTCACCCATACAAATTCAGTTACATCCATTCTAAAGCATACAAAATACACTCTCAATATTCATATGCAGCATAAACATCATGTTCATCCTGAAGAACACTGAAGAATATGAAGAGAGGTAACAGAAGGCAAAGGATGACTCTAAAAGTCTTTTCTTCCTGTAAAGGACATACAGAAATTAATTCAAAGGCTAAATGTGTCAACGTGCTCAGTGACCCAGATGTAGGACAGCTCAATCTCCTCTCATCTGTGGTCTCTGACCACAGCAAAGTGTTGTAAGAAGATACTGAAAGACTCTGTCAGGGAACCTAGCATCCAATCCCAGACTTGATATTTCCTTGCTGGGAGCCCTTAGCAAGTAGTTAGTACCCTTAAATCATAAAATAAAGCAACCATCAGGCTTTGTACTTTCACCTGGTCACTATCTATCCTCCAAGACCCAACTTTAATAATCTTCTTTAATTATATATGGACAGAAGTTTTGTTATCTCTTTCTTTTCTTTACCAGAATCTATATAACATAGGGCCTCACTTATACTAGGTACTTTTCGATATTTGTAAATACATTAATGGGAGGTGATCCCTGACTTCTGAGGGTGACTGCTCCTTATTTTTTATTTTTTTTATTTTTTTACAGATTTTATTTATTCATTTGACAGGGAGAAACACAGCCAGAGAGGGAACACAAGCAGAGAGAGTGAGAGAGGGAGAAGCAGGCCTCCCGCAGAGCAGGGAGCCCGATGTAGGGCTCGATCCCGGGCCTCTGAGATCATGACCTGAGCCAAAGGCAGTCGCTTAACCAACTGAGCCACCCAGGTGCCACTTGCTCCTTCTTCATGGCTCTTACTTCACTTTACATTCATCTGTGTCAAAGCATTGATAGCAGGGAACACCTGTATTTTCTTAGCTATTTGTCTACCCATTAGACTAAGATCTTATTTATCTATGTGTCTCCAGTGCCTACATTTCTATATAGCTAATGGTTTTAAATAAATACATCCTTGTGGACTATGTGGTTTTGTGACTATCAAAGCAAGTCCTGTTCTTGAAAGTCTTTGCTTCCACTGGAGCCCATTCAGATTTCATTTTTGTTCAAACTTCTCTTGTTTTGTGACAGTAGTACCTAGTTGTGATTATGTGTTGATTATTACCATGATAAACATGAAAGTAAACACTCATATGGTAGTCCTTGTTATCTGCCCGAAGCTGTTTTTATCTATTTATTATCAATATTACACATATTATATATAACATATATTTATTTAACTTCTCTTAGTACATAAAGGCGACTGCTATTACTATTTCCTTTTCCTAAATGAGAAAATTGAGGCACATGAACATTAAGGGACTCACCCATGACACAGTAAGTGAAAGGATCAAGATTATAAAGTCTAATAAGCTAGTGCCAAAGCCCATGCCATTCTTTAACATTATTCCATACTGCTTTTCTTTGGGCAAGATATTTATGTATATGTTTTCTAATTATTCCCTATAATAATTCTATAATATTGTTATCGCTATTTCTCTTTAACCAATGAGAAAATAGAGACTCAGAAATTAAGTAACTCAGGCTCAAATCTCACATATAGTAACTACCCAGGGTCAGAATGTGCCAGACTGCAGCTTTTTAACTCCATGTCCTATATTCACTCTCTGTTATAGCACAGAATTTAATTACCACTTGTTTCATAACTTTTGGTCTGTTTCCTCCAACTGGACTTTAAATCTCTGTAGAAAAAAATTGTATATGTAGTATTAGTATGTTTTTCTCAACACTGAGTATGATACCTAGCATATAAAATTAATATTAACTGTTGCCCTATTAATTAATATTAACTGGGACTTGCACAAGAAATTATGAGCCTGTGTATGTCAAAAGCTGGACTATGAGCAAGTTATAAATATAAAGATATGAGCTATGCAATGAGAATTTTAAATAATATGTATCTAGAGATTTAAAGAAAATTTATGGCACTGGGTTATTATTCACACAGCATGAAATTGAGAAGTAATTTGGTCTTGTGGGTAAAACACAAGAAGTCAAGAATTATGGGCTCTCTGCTTTAAATGCTACTTTATATGGCTTTCTTTACATAGCTTCTCTGTCTATAAAAGAGGATGACTTATATCCTTTTTTATCAAAAAGAAGAAACATATTTTCCATTGAGCAATCCATAAAAAAGAAAAGCATTAAACAAATATCCATTACTCTTAAAAAGCTCTAGCCATCTAACTCTTCCCAATGTGAATATCTGTTTTGTCCAAAACCCAGCAGTATCAGTATTACCTGAGAGAGTGTAAGAAATGTGGAATATCTGGCTCCATCCCAGACGTAGTAAATGAGAATGGACAACTTGAACAAAATACTCAAGCAACTCATGTACAAATAAGTTTGAGAATTTTCTTCTCTATATGCACAAGTTTATTTCTTTCTTTTCCATTGCTTGTTCATTTCTTTTGCTTTTTTATATTCTACATAAGAATGAAATCATACAGTGTTTATCTTTCTCTTTCTGATTTGTTTTATTTAGCATAACACCTACTAGGTCCATCGATGTTGTTAATGGCAAGATTTCATATATTTTTATGGCTGAGTAATATTCCATTGTGCATCTATGCCAAGTGATGGAAATTTAGGTTGTTTCTATATCTTGGCTTTTGTAAACAATACTACAATAAGCACAACGTATATATATATTTGCCAAAAAGGAAGGGGTAGGAAGATGGGTGAAAAGAATAAAAGGGATTAAGAGGTAGAAACTTCCAGTTTAAAAAAAAAAAATTGACAGAATAGCTACATGAATGAAGCAACTAAGTCTTTTCATACGATTTAATAAATTATTAAACTCTGTGGGAAGATAATTTTTCTGAATCCTTATAAATTCAAAGATTTTATGAATATATTATTATAAAAATATTCTGAAAAATTAAAAAGAAAAAGCAACTTCCAGTTAAAATAAATAAGTCACAGGGATAGGGAATACAGTCAATAATATTATAATGCACTTATCTTAGTGAGTCTCTCCTCACATATCTGTTGAATCACTTTTTTGTACATCTGAAACTAATTTTATATTATATGTCAATTATACTTCAATTAAAATTACAAATATCAGTACTATTATAAGTTCATCCCATATGAAATAGTTACCCAAAATTTTTTTTAATCTTTTCCCAGGATTTAGTTTAGAATTTTTTTGTTTTTTTTGAGCTTCCAATTCTTCTTTCAATAACCAGAACTACCAGTAAAGCCATTTTCTACTGCTCAAGATTCCATACACTTTATTTATTTATTTTATCTATCTATCTATCTATCTATCTATCTATCTATCTATCTATTTAGGGTCACTAGTTCTTCCTAATAAACCAAATGACCAGGTACACCACAAGCAGCTCTTCTATTAAGGATGTTCACTGCTACCTTTGGGGTCACTCTTGCCTAGAGCTATACAGCAGCAATCTGTTTTTGATTTGTGCATACTTCCTGAGATGTCTTATCTTTGAAAATGTGGGTCTCTTTTTTCCCTCCTCTGTGAGCTGGTCATAAAAGTCTCCGTTCACCCTCAAGGAGTCGTAGATGTAACCTGAGATAATTACACCCATGTCTCCTATAGCTAAATGCCATCACCTGGCTTCTATTCTTCGAGGATCCTTTTATCTGTGTTACTTTCTAAAAGCCATGATCTGGGATAGAATTTCCCATCATTTGCCCTATTTTATAGAGAAGAGCCACCAATGAACTTCTCAGTAATTCTGGTTCCTCATTAATGAAGACATTCCTCGCACTGATAAATGGATTGTCCCCCAGGCCTTCCTTTGTTGTGTTCTGGACTTATACTCTATTTGCTCTATTACACCCATGGCTCTGAGCCATTTGATCATTTTTTCCCACCATTTTCTGTGTCATTTCTGATATTTCACTTGTCTCTTCTCCACGTTTCTAAGACCATCCATAGCTTCCTAGAATTCTATCTCCCAGGGTCTCGCCAAAGTGTTAAATCTTCATTCAGGTAACGGTGCTCCTATATCAACAAATATTTATAAATAAGCTTTTCTTTCTCTAAGTTAATATCTCATCCTCCCTCTGGAGTATGACATCTTCAAAATCCATACATTCTCCTGGCTCTAGCTAGCACATGTTGGCTAGACATTTGGGCTTTTTAGGTATAAACACTGTCTTCCTATAGAAATATTACCTCTCTAGTCAGATAATATTACGGTTTGATTCTAGTTGTTTGTTTGGTAGCCAGAAGGGAAGAGGTAAATCCTGAGGTAGGTGCCTACTGGACTACGAGGTAAAAATCTTTACATCATCCTCAGGCAATGAGAGAGCACTAGCCTTTAACAGAAAGGGTTGGGCCACTTTTATATTGGAAGTTAAAGTGGAATTTAGGGATTCAGAATTTTAAGGCACACCAACCCAGGTATTCTCATTCCAAGTTTTAGAAACTCAGTTCTCCCTATTCAAGGTCCTGACCTTGGCATAGCAGATTTGCTGTGTTTGAGAATTGAATCATTCTTGGCACTCTGTGACCGATATAATGGACTCCTAGATCTGATTTTCAACTTTGCCCCACTTCACACACCATCCCCCAGTTGCAGATTAGAATCTCTTTATATGTTAGGAGGCCCTCTGACTATGACAGCATGCCCTTAATGGGTGATTAAAAACCTAGTCTTTCATTATCTTTTCCAATCCATCAATTGAACCCAGCAAGAGTCACTTAATTGCAAAGTCTTTATAATTGCTACTCCCTCAAATCTTCCAAAGGTCTGAGCTATTGTACCAGTCAATGCATTACCTTCCATGGTATCTCATCCCAGTTCATCCCTGGAGTTTTAGCCATGCCCGGGGCTATAAGCACTCCGTCAGTCACCGCACTGCCAAGTGCCTGGAGGCTGACCAACTCAAAAATCCCATTTTAGAGTCGGATTCCTAAAATCATTTCAAATACTAATCATCCTAAAATTATATTTCCCAGGAAACAGATTATTAGGCAGATATTTATGTGCAGGAGCTTTATTGGACAGTTTGGAAAAATACACCAGAATGAGAGTATGAAAACAGGTTTGGGCAGAGGGAGGAGCTGAGTTGTGAGCTGCCATTCCTACAGAGTCCTCACCATATCCTATGCAGAACTCTTGAGCCAGAAAAGTCCTTCCAAGTTATCTTGAAATAAGGCAAGCAGTTAAGACCTTTGTATTTCTCATCAGCCTACTGGGGATGTGGTTATTCCCCAGGGAGGACACCCAACCCTGGCTGAGACAAAACACTTCAACTGAACACAATTCCTGGAGAATGACTTAGATATGAGACGTTAGCAGCAACACTCGTGGCAGCCCACTATTATAATTGTGGGATGATGCTTCAATAAATACTTTACTTCTTAAAAAGGGGGAATATGGGTAGCATACCACAGCTTCCATTGAAGGGCATGATGGGATAAAAATTCTATTCAGAACTTTTAATTAAGTTATATAGTATAGTACAGAAATCATAGATTTTTGATGCACACAGTAGAAATTCAATTTTCCCCACTAAGTTAACTTTTTTAAACTTTATTAACCAAGTGAGGACATAACATCTAAAAATAGCTTCAAATCCACTCTTTTTTTTCTTTATATTGTGACTACATTCTTCTAAATTTATTTATCAAGTATATAATGGGAACCTACAAAGCAATCTGCTAGGTCAGGAAAATTAAGATGACCAGGATCTAAACTTTGCTTTGAGAGCGTTTATAGTTTCATATCCTATTTTATATAACATCATATAGATGCTGTAGGTAAAAAAACCACATTCTTTTTACTTAACTATAAAAGACTTACGTTAGCGATTGTAAATTTTCCCAGTGTAAATATTTTATTCAGAAGACATAAATAAAATTCCCCTATCATTTTTTCAAGAAATAGGAAAATAAATTTTCACATTGGAAAATGTGTGCCTTTTTCAGATGGTAGCTACAGTTGTGGTTTAGGACAGCATAACATATAAATTTGTTGAATCACTATGTGTATACAAGAAACAAATGTAACATTGTATGTCAATACATAAAAGAGAGAGGGAGAAGAAGGGAGGGAGAAAATTAGTGTTTTATTTAAACTCTGAAATATTAAACAAAACAACAGGACAAGAAGTAACTGCTATTTCTTACATGCCCCAGTTTTGTTGCAAGATCAGAAAAATAAGGCAGAGAAGAAGACCTGGGAAGTGAACAATAGTTCACTTCATCAAAGGGAACTATGAACATTAAGTTCTAATATAAATTCTATTTTTAACCCCCAAGTTGTCTTTTTTTGTCCTCCTATGTCTCATATAAAGCATGTTCTGTGCTACTTTCTTGAGTGAATATAAACATTATCGTGACCTCACAGAAAGATAAAATATGATATTCTTGTCTTAAGCTTGAGCAAAGTTTTCATGAATGTTGATTATTTTTTCCAAAATATACTAAACAAGTCAACTGAGGCACACCACTTATCAGACTGATCAAAATGTTAATACTTTGGTATGAGTCTCATGCCAAATACTACTTTATATCTTGAATGATTTCTCTAGTTAAAGAAAGGGAAATTGAGACAAGTACATAGGATAAAAAGGCAAAAGCTAATGAAGATGAAATCAATATCAAATTCCATAAGTACTGAAGTATAATACTCAGACTCACCCTTGTCAAATAGACAATCCCAATTTGAGGAAGAGGTTTTGGGCAACATTCCCTACTCTAAATGGAGCTATATTTTTAATGAACAAGAAAAAAATGTAACTAGGCTTGTGATGAAATGATAAAGTACCATATCTAAATAGTTTAGGGAAAAGCTCCAGGAACTCACTTGCCCTTTACAAAATGGGAGTATTCCCATAGGAATTCATAGGGCCTGTATCCAATAGTGATAGAAAGACAAAGCCAAAATGTGCTCTGTAAATAGATCCAACTTGAACACAGACTACCAATTTGGACAAGATGCAAGCATAAGAATCCAAAGATATGAAGCCAGAAGATCTTAGTTTAAACTATGGGCCCATATCTGTTGGCCTGTGATTTGGGACAACAAGAAGAACTTATCTGTGCCTTATGTTCCTCATCTCTAAAGGGAAATGAACATCCCCATCAGGAGGATAAGATTATTTCAAAGACCCAAGAGGAAAATGGAGGCAAAACAACTTCAAAGACTGTGTATCTTCAACCTATATTTATATTATTGTTATGGCATTGATTTCAAATTTTCTCTAGGCTGGTAAGCTCACAACTTTGGTGGCAAGGTCTCAGAATTAAATATAGCTTGGCAAAGGGAAATCCAAGTATTTCCAGCACAATGGTATATATATAGAGAAAAGCTCTTTTTTTTTTTTTTTTAAATCTATCATGTGATCTGGACATTTTTTCTGCAGTGATCTTTTTCTCTATACTTGTTATATGGTTAGCGATTGAAAAATGTTTAATAATAATTTCCAAAGTTTGTATAAAGAAAAGCCCTATCACATGCTACAATGCAACAGATATGTTTTAGACCTAAGTAGCTGAAAGCATTAATGCAATAAAATACAATTACGTAGCTAAATTATTCCTTGAATTATTGATGCAATATTGACTCATTTAGTATCTCTCATAACAAATGGGCAGAACATACACTTACAGGTTAATATGCCCTACCAAGGGAAGAAATGCACGCAGCTGAACCCATAAATTCAGCAATTTTATTACCCTATGTTTTATTAAAATCCATTAGATTCCTTCAGAGGCACAAGGTCAAGGAAGAACAAAAAAAAAAAAAAAAAAAAAAAAAAAAAAAAAAAAAAAAAAAAAAAAAAAAAAAAAAAAGAAAAAAAAAAGAAAAAAAAAAGGTGTTCCATACTAGTTTAAATGAATTTAAACAGATACAAAAACAATGCCGAATATGTAACATTTGTCATTTTAATCACCAATATCCATTTTCTGTTAATTCTCTGTAATGCAGAGATGTGGTTAAACAATAAAAACTGTTAAAAAGCTCATGGACTCTTTGGCCCCAATTATCTATCTCTACAATGCCTGGCTTTGTTTTTGCTGGAAAATTTACCACATTTTCTGTATTTCTGAGACATGCAGACAACCAAGAGATAACTTTTAATACTGGTAACCCCAAGAATCATGGTTTATATACAGTAAGTAATTGGTAAGTGCCTGTTTGTTTTTTAAACTACAAATGGCTCTAATGATCTTCATTTTCAACAGTACATATGTTATTTGCTTCTCCATATTCTTTCTTCCTAGCTTGTTAGCACCCTGAGAATAGAGCCTATCTTTTAAGTTCTCTTTCAATGTCCTGCATGTTCTGAAAATGCCCTAAGTCCAGAGACAATTAATATGCACCAAAATTACTTAGAACATTCAAAGTTTCAGTTGCCAAATGCACAAAAGGATAGAGGCTAAAAGGATAATACTGTCACTATAACAGTAGTCTAAATGTCAAACTAAATGCAATTTTTACATTATACTTAAATATGATAAATACTGTCACAAAGAATAGCAGTTGAATACCCTCAAACAAGGCTTTTTTTGATCAAATATCATTCTTTGGATAGTTGTCATGTAATGAGGTTCTGCGTCTTGATAGCTTTTGGCTACAATGTTGAACTTTACCAAGTTTTCAGGTAATTACTTTGAGTAAATAAGAGCCTTCTGAGTTCTTAGATATAAGGGTGAGTGTTTGGCATTTCTGACATTTCAAGGGAATGCCTTCATAAAATTTTAGGACTTGCTCTTTATTTTTTTAAGGAAATAAAATTTGGCCATATAATATCAATTAAATAAATCTATAAAAATTAACAAGATTTTTTTTTCCTTCAGGTAAGTGTCCTATGTTCCACTGAATGGAATCTTAAAATGCCAGAGTTGAGGTACAAATAAAGTAAAAACAGGTTTGGTTTCACTGAGGGAAAAGAAATTGCTTACATAGTTTTGCATCTGCCAACATAAAAATAGTCTTCGATAATGCCTTCTTGGGTTGACTGAGAATTCTGCATTGTTCTGAGCATGTAGTACACAGCCTGATGGAAGAAATATTGGACTTTCTTCATAGTCTTGAATCTTCTAGGCAATATGAATGGTATTTTCTGAGTATGATGGCTAACAAAAGGGTTTGCACAGCTTAAATGTCTATGCTACATAAAAAATGTACTCTGACTTTTAATCTGGTCAGAGGTAGGAGATTGTGGCACCATTTCTAGATGGTGAAAGTCCATCCCCCTAATCTTTCTAGTATCCCTTTCTTTCCTCTGCCATTCTGAAAGTCCAGGTTTTTTAAGATACCTTGGCCATTACAACCATTCTTGGAGAATCACTTTTTTATCTGGCTACCTCTGTACTGCATTCATACTTCCAAATTTGCACGTATCACGCACAAATGTAATGCCTTTCAGAAATGTTTGTCACTCCAATAGACTGTGAACTTCTGGAAGAAAGGAATTTTGTTTTATATCTCTTTATATCTCCAGCACCAAGCATATCCCTGGCATTTAGTGAATTCTTACCAGTTGGTCTTTGTTATTATTAAAGCTTCAATAAATATCTGTTATTGAATATTTTCTATCATACAACTGCTTATATGAATCCTGATTCTTCAGTTGAATAAATGTAAGGAGTAAGGCTAACCATTTTTCTAGATAAAGTCTATAAGTCTATTTAATAGAAAAAGAAAGGGAGCCATGAAAGGAGCATCTCTGGCGAAAGGAGTAAAGGAGGACTTAACTTTATGAACTTTGGGCTAGAGAGTCTTTCCATCTGGAATATTCTTCCCTTGATCTTGGCATGTATGGACAAATTATGTCACATGGATCTCTCTCTCTCTCTCTCTCTCTCTCTCTCTATATATATATATATATATATATATATATATATGTTTTTACATGGACCTCAGTGTATGTGTGTGTGTGCATATATATATTTATAAAAAAGATTTTATTTGACAGAGAGAAACACAGCTAGAGAGGGAGCACAAGCAGAGGGAGTGAGAGAGGGTGAATCAGGGTTCCTGCTGAGCAGGGAGCCCAATGCAGGACTCAATCCCAGGACTCTAGGATCATGACCTGAGCCAAAGGCAGACACTTAACCAACTGAGCCACCCAGGCACCCCCTCAGTTTATATTTTAAGAGAGGTCTCTCCCTTAAATACCTAATCTAAAGTAATCTTTTCTCATGTCTCCTGATTTTATATGTTTATTTTTTTAAAGATTTTATTTATTTATTTGACAGAGAGAGAGATCACAACTAGGCAGAGAGACAGGCAGAGAGAGGATGAAGCAGGCTCCCTGCTGAGCAGAGAGCCAGATGTGGGCCTCAATCCCAGGACCCTGAGATCATGACCTGAGCTGAAGGCAGAGGCTTAACCCTCTGAGCCACCCAGGTACCCCTCCTTATTTTAATTCTCTGCATGGTATTAGTTATAGTTTGACTGTTTTTATTTATTTACTTTTATGTACATATTTACTTGTTGCATGCCTACTCTCCCACTGTAATGCAGGATCCATGAAACAAAGCTACTATTCACTGTTTTTATGTCTAAAACTTGGCTCAGAGTAAGTGGTTAGTAAATATATGATTAGTTAATTTATGAATAAATTAATTTAAAAAGCAAATGAATTGCAAAATTTGATACTATTTGCTAAAAGTAAATTACTTTCAAAATACCTAACATGCAAATGTTCCCTAAGAGTATGCTTCAAACAGTATGGAGATTCCCCCAAAATTGAAAATCGAGCTACCCTACAACCCAGCAATCGCAGTACTGGGTATTTACCCTAAAGATACAAATGTAGTGATCTGAAGGGGTGCACATACCCAAATGTTTATAGCAGCAATGTCCACAATAGCCAAACTATGGAAACAGCCTAGATGTCCATCAACAGATGAATGGATAAAGATGTGGCACATACTATGCAGCCATCAAAAAAGAATGAAATCCTGCTATTTACAACAATGCGGATGGAACTGGACGGCATTAATGCTGAACGAAATAAGTCAATCAGAGAAAGACAATTATCATATGTTCTCTCTGATACGAGAAATTTGAGAGGCAGGGTGGGAGGTTCATGGGGCTAGGGAGGGAAAAAATGAAACAAGATGGGACCAGGGAGGGAGACAAACCATAAGAGACTCTTAATCTCAGAAAACAAACTGAGAGTTGTTGGGGGTGGGGGGAGGATAGGGTGGATGGGTTAAGGAAAATAATAATTTTTTTATATGTTTCAAAAGTCTCAGGTAAGGACAGTAGAAGTAGGAAGTTAGGGATACCAGAACTTACTGGTCTCTCAGTCATCAACCTAGGTGAGAAAGGAAGGGAAAAAAGTAATGGGTTCAAAAACACCTTCAAAGGAGATAATGGTAATGCTTTAGGGGGACAGTCAATGAAAATCTATGAGGATATAAATGATAAATATCTTCCTTGATAGCTGACTGAATAGGTTATATACATGTAAAGAGATTCTTTTGACAAAATTAGATGAAGGTTGTTAAACAAGGAAGCCATTAAACTGAGGTGGTTTTAATGCCTAAGTAGCCTATGTAAGCAAACCAAAACATATGCCTATAATGCCTCAACATTAAGAAATCAAAATCTAGACAACAATTCACAAGCAGCCCACTAGCCTTCCACAAATTAGGCAACAGTTTAAGTTACAGCCAACCAAATAATTTCCTTATTTTACCTCCACCTTTTCTCTAATAAAGTCTTTCTCCTAGCTCCCATCAGTAGAGTGCTTCTAACAATTTCTGGTTTGCCACTAAACAATTTGAATCGAGTTTTACTCAATAAACTCCTAAAATATTTAATATGACTCAGTTTACCTTTTAACAAGTTCCATTTAAATTGGAAATTGGAAATACAGTATTCACATGGGTTTGTATTTACATAAATGGCAAAGAAAATTCTATCAGTCCACTAATGCTGCTTCCTTTGTTCTTTGTGCCCACAATCTACATTTACCTATAGTTCTGTGGTCTGGATTGTGGAATGTGGATGGTGGCCCCTAAAAACTTTCCAGAGATCTTCCACAATTTCTCTCATAGAGTGAATTCAGTGGATGGTTCTAAGGTGCCACTGAATAGGTTACCTACCAACCACCCATTTAGACTCTGAAGTAAAGGAGAAATAAACTCTGCTAAGACACTGCAATGTTGTGATAGCATATACTGACATATGTTGATTTGATTTCTTCAAATACTCCTGCTCTCCCCATCTCTGAAATTCTATCTGCGTGCTTCTATGGTGATAGGAGACCAAGGTATCCTGTCTCTGGGTTGATCTGTACAAGTGTAGAAAAAGGCTGAGGTCCGGGTGATTGAATCCTGCTTTAGGATTTTTTGATCAGGAATTGAGGGAAGAGGTTGAGGCCCTCTACAATGGTGAAGTTGGAAGATGTGCAAGTAGACTTTCTGAGAGACTACAGCGGATAGGCAGAGAAATACAAAGATGTGCATTCTGGAAGCATTTGAGCCAAGAAAAGCAATCTTGCTTTCCCAAAACTTTCACAGATATTCCATTATTCTCCTTGCCAGTTCTCTGTTACTTTAAATCAAGAATACATATATAATATTGAGACTGAGTATTGCTGTATTTTACCCAAGAGAACTACAGGGTACTCATTAAAATTATTTATACAGTTCTACCTGTCCTCATTGCATGAGCAAGCATGAACCACAAAGCACTATTCTTCATTCTACGCTATAGTTTCTCAGAAGACAAGTGCATCTACTATGGAACAGGAAAAAGAAGAGGAGGAAATAAGTACAAGTCACCAAATGATCTGGCTATTCTGTACTTAAATAGTGTGTCTCAAACTCCACTGAGTATGAGAATTACCTAGAGATTCTGTTAAAATGCAGATATGGATACATGTCTGGGTTGGAACTAATTCTACATTTTTCAAAGCTTCCAAGTGCTGCTACTGCTAGTCTACTACTATACTTTCAATAGCAAAGTTCTAGAGAAGAGTGTATGTCTGTTGTGGTTTTTCCTTCCTTGTGTATGACTCTCATTAGAGACAATTTCATGTTGTTGCTCAAAACTCTTATAGAACTCAAAGTGTAGTCCTCAGAAAGCCAGCACTGGCATCATCTGGAAGCATATTAGAAATGGACATTTGGTAGTTCTGCCTTGATCTACTGAATCGGTCGGTCTGGGCATGGGCCCTGGAAATTTTATCTGTAAACTCTCTAGGTAAACATTATGCCACTTAATGGCTGAAAACTCTAGAAGACATGGATTGGGAGCTGACAAGGTATCTTCGAATAAACAACACTTTCATTGGCCTTAGAAGCTATGTTATGACTAAGAAAAATAGACACAGGCCAATCAAAGACTTTTGGAAAGGCTTAGTCAAACTGAATGACACTTCAGCCCTTTATGTGCGTTGTGTCAAGAGCAAGGCTCATTACTGCATGAATGGCAAGGCCTAGCAGGAAGAGGTGGGCAATGCGGTATACTATAGAAGATCCATGTTTCTGTCTGGGTTCCACATGCAAATCATAGCTTCTCAAAAAAAAAGTTGCCTCATATGTAAATGGGGATTTTTACCATTTTTCTCTACCTGTCAGAGAAATGGGGAGAACTAAATGTGTTTTATATACTGCTCTTTGAGGATTCTAACCAGCAAGTATTTGTTACTAGTTGATATTTATGAAAAGAGATATTTTAATCAATTCTAAGGAGTGTATTATCTGCCAGGAAAGAAAACAGGAGAATTTATCAGATTGGGGGTAAAAAAAATTTAAAAAGAAAAAGAATAGTTCTGAAAAAGAGGGTAATATGGATATAAGTGATCTCAAGAAAGACTTTATGCAATTGAGAAGAGCTGCAGGTAGGTATATGAAATCTGTATTGATACAGACTAAAGAAAATCTTTAGTTACTGTCTCCTTCTGCACTTCTTTGTTCTATTAACCTATGATAAGTATAACAGCTATATTCAAACTATCACTCTGAAAACTATATATTTATTTTGATCTTTAACACAAGACTGACATCTTTGAGAAAGGGTCATTTGTTTTTGATTAAATATATTTTTGATGGATGTACTTGACCTGGATCTATGTAGGGAAAGAAATATCATTTTGAGAAAAGAATACAACATGAGAAAAGGTATTTTGCACAAGGAATATACCTGCCTGCTTAGGACCACATTTTTATTCCCAGGTTAGGCCATGGGAAACTGAGAAGCTGAGTGCATACAATCACAAAACAATATGCCAAAGGGAATGATTCATCATCAGGAGCCTCTCACCTAACTTAGACAAAGCCTGGATGAAAATAATTAAAAGGAAATGAAGATAAAGTAAGTAAGGAGTAGAAAACAAAAAAGAAAATAATGCTTTGTATCTTCTGTTTCTAGGCAAGGATACTCAACATCCCTGAGCTTTCTGTTAAATTAAGCTTAATGTTTTTTTCTCATCCCAGATCACACCGCTCATAGTCCTCCTCCTATCTCTGCCTCTTTTGCTGTCCACTCCAATTTAGTTTACACAGGATGTGTAATTAATACTCAATCTATGTCCTTCTCTGAACTCTTCATGAAGACAAACAGAGATGGTCCCCAGAATGACCTTTGTTGGATCCCTTGATACCTTTCCCTAAACTGGATGTTTTAGCATTTACAAATCACTTTCATTTTCTCTTTGCCTGCCAGATGGGTTTGAATCTCTGTGGTGGCTTTCTTCTCCAAACACCACAGTTTTCTAAAGGATCAAATAAAGTTCATAGGGGCTTATCTCAATTTCCCTGGGATGACTCACATTTCGAGATGAAAAAGTCAGAATAAATCAACAGTAATAGCAAGCAGTTATAGGGGTCCATGCTCAGGGCAGTGCCTTCTCTTTAGCTACTGTGAGGTACGTGTTAGGCATGGTCTCAAGGAGAAAGTTGGGAGAGAGGGGAGCAGCAGCAGTCAGAAAGCATGATGGAGATGAATAATAGGTGAGCAAATAGAATGCAGCATCCAAGAAAGGCAAATACATGAAAGCCCCATAAGCTTATCAATCCTCTGCCTGTAGAACAGTTGTTACAGATGCACAAACCATGATGAGAAGGGTAGGGAGGAGCACAAACTAGGCCAGAATACCTTGTGCTCAAGACTGTCTGGCAAGCAAATGACTCCCTGAGCAGACAGTAGGGAGACATTATAATTGTTTTGTATTTTTATTGATAATATTACAAACACCTTTTTTTAAATTTAACAAGTGCCTACTATTGTTGTTATACACTTTATATGTGCATCTCCTAATTACACAATGCAGAAGTTACATTATGATTATACTCATTCTAAAAACATGAAGACTATGGGGTCACTTGCCATGCCCAGTAGAGCATGCAACCATTGATCTCTGGGTTGTAAGTTTAAGCCCCATGTTGGGGGTAGGGATTACTTAAAAATAAAAATATTTTAAACCACATGAGAACAATGGCTCCAAAAGACTTCACATATCCCACTGATTTGGAACTAGATTTCAAAGTAGATCTCTAATGTTGACATTTAATAAAGTTAATATATTTTAAACAACAGCTTGTTATGCCATTGCTCTCCCTCTAATTCCTACCATAAATATATATGACTTTTAAGCTTACCTGTGAACTACGAACATACACAGTTTATCACTGATTACAGTGCTATCTAACAAATTAAATTTCAGTGAGAGTATAAGTAATTTTTACAATATGCCTTTTAATTTTGCTTTTATACACATTTTTCTAATTCAGAGCAAGACCATGATTGTCACATAAAGATCTATAACTTTCTTCTTTTTTTCTGTCTTGACTAAGAGTACTTGCATAGGAGTGAAAGGTACCTAAGGGGCCTGCCACTTGAAGGGCAATGCTTACTGAATAGCAAGGGAAACAGAGGGAAGTGAGCTTCAAAACAGGGCCATAAAAGCAATCAAAGGGGAAAGTATCTCCATGTAGCACAACACCAGGAGATCTCTCTCATACCATACTCTTAGTGAAGAGCACTCAGGGGAGCAACATCATGTGAATGCTGCCTTGGGGTTGTACAGTAGTTGGACCTGGATGAAGGCAAGACACTTGCAAGTGCTTTTGCAGCAAAGCAGCAATGACATGTTCCAAGACGCCAGCAAAGAGTTTTAACTCCAAGACTCACTAGCATGGGAAATGCTGAAGGACCTTCTGCAGAATCTGCTAATCATTCCACACTTAATTGAAATGTCATCTCCTTTATGGGGCTTTTCCTGATGCTTTTGGTTAGCTTCAATATCATCTATGTTTCTAAGGTAATTTATTTATAATTCTAGCTTAGCATGTCAAGCTTGTGTTACATGGCATTCTGCCATGTAGGGCTATGAATTTTTTTTGGGGGGGGGGGGCAACAGTTTTTTGGGACTGGTAGAGCTCAGAGCTGAGTCATACACCTGAGTCTAGACCCTGTATGTACTAATTATTAGCTCTTATCTTTTTGAATGTTTGCTTCTCTATATTTAAATGGGAATTATTTATGGTATCTATTTCATAGACATGTTCTAGGATTACATGAACAGCAAGGTATGAGAATATTGTTGGATACTTCATTAATAGGATTTCTTACTGAAAACTAAGGGGTCCTAAAAGTATAGTAGAATTTCATATACGAGCTAGAATTGATTTTCTATTATCTCTTCAATTTTTTTTTAAAGATTTTATTTATTTGACAGAGAGAAACACAGCCAGAGAGAGAACACAAGCAGGGGGAGTGAGAGAGGGAGAAGTAGGCTTCCCGCAGAGCAGGAAGCCCAATGTGGGACTCAATCCCGGGTCTCTGGAATCATGACCTGAGCTGAAGGCAGTTGCTTAACCAACTGAGCCACCCAGGTGCCACAATCTCTTTAATTTTTTTTTTTAAGATTATGTTTATTTATTTGAGACACAGAGAGCACAAGCAGGGGGTAGGGGGGAGAGAGAGAGGGAGAAGTAGACTCCTTGCCGAGCAGGCAGCCCAATGCATGGCTCAGTCCCAGGACCCTGAGATCATGACCTCAGCCTGAAACCAAGAGCCCGATGCCTAACTGACTAAGCCACCCAGGTCCCCCCTCTATTAACTCCTGTTTTACTGTTTCTATGCATATGACTATTGGAAAAGGAAAAAATATGGAGGCAGTAAAAAAGATAAGTGGTTCCCAGGGGTTGGAGGGCCTTTCTTTGGCTGAGGGACCTGGAAGGATCCCTTTGGCTACGCCTGCCCACCTAGAAAGGGTAAGGAAGGTTCTGCTTCCTATTCCCCCTTGCAGGCTGCTCTGGTCACAAGCAGGTCAGGGAATACTTTGCCAAAACAAGGTAATGACCAGTGTCTTCCATAGAGCCTCCCAAGCTGCAGGTTAGGTGTTGCAAATACTTTCTCTTCTCTGACTACAACACAGAGTACAAAGTATTTTTAGGGCATTGAAACTACTGCATATAATACTACAATGGTGGATACATGTCATTATATATTTGTTTAAACGCGCAGAATGAACAATACCAAGAGTGAACCCTAGTGTAAATTATGGAGTCTAGTTGATTAATGTACCACTCTGGTGGGGGATGTTTGGATAGAGGAGGCTATACTTATGTGAGGGCAAGGGTTATATGAGAAAGCTCTGTATCTTCTGCTCAATTTTGCTATAAACCTACAATGGTCACAAAAAGAAGTCTATTTCAGAAAGGGAAAGAAAATTCATGCACATCCTACAGTATGAATGAACCATGAAGACATTATGCCAAGTCAAATAAGCCAATCACAAAAAGACAAATGTTACCTGATTTCACTTACATAAGGAACCTAGAAATTCTTTTGGATTTTTAATATTTTAAAAATTAAATTCAATTTATCATTACTGTACAAATAACATAACTAACATGAGAGCATCACTCAGAATGCAATATTTTATTCCTAGCACAACTAGTCAAATGAATCTTTTTGTGTATTGACAATTATATAATTTGTATACATAAATGTAAAATGCTATAGTCAAACTCTTTACATTAAGCTGTTTTATACCTTCTTCATTTTATATAGGAATTTACCTATAAGCATTAATTATGTAGCTAACATTATATAATTTTTCAATGGAAATAGTTAATAATCTAATCATTTACTTAGAGGTTTTCTTTTCTTTTTTTCCTGTTTATTTATATTGATAGTAAAGATCAACTCAATGATCATCTTTATGATCAAAGTTTATACTTTGCCCATGTATTTTCTTCCTTATTTTTGGAATGGAAACATTCAGACCCATATCCTTTCAAAGACACCTCTCAATTTTTTTTTTCAATCTATCACCTTATCTTATTTTACTTGGTAGCATTTATCCCATGTGAACTTTCTGTTCCTCTACGTATGTATATGCGTGCGTGTGCATGTGTTTGCACACAATTTCTCTATTGCATGTGCACTGACTTTCCGCCCTAACTAGTATGCTTGCTTATTGACAAGGACTTTGCCTGCTTTTTCACTATTATATAGTCAATCACTGTAACATTTCTAGATATATATTAGGTACTCATAAATGTATATGACATTAAAATAATAATTACATGAATAAATAAATGGATGGTTTTGAATGAACAATAGTTATTTCTTCACTTTTCAGGGTAATATGGGCATGGGTGTTCAGAATTTTTTTATAAATTAAAATACATATGAAATTTCAAAGTAAAACTTACTATCTCTAACACTCTCATAAAAATAATATCTGGAAAAAAAGAGAAAAGGAAACGTTTCACATTCTCATCACTCAAATACCGAGCTTTTCAGAGACTATGTCTGCTCTTTTGTGTTCATACAGATTTACATGAAATTATGAGTTAATTAGCATATAATATATACACAAATTTCTAAGCATATTTTTCTTCATGTTGTGGATATATTCACAAAGAAACATTTTGAAGACTGCTTTTATATTAGGTATAAATAGTATTATGTACATCTTATTGAATTTATGGTTTATTTATGCTGCATTCAGGGAAATATGCTGAATGCATCATGCTACCAACAAAGGAAGGTTAAAATGCTAAACATGGTGAATGTTATTTATAGGGATTTTAATTGTTATAGAAAAATATAACCATAAATCTACATGCTACACCGAAAGCTTTATGAAATGAAAAGGGTTTTAAATGCCTATTTCAAGGTTGACAGTGTCACACTATTTCAACTAAAATATCTTTTTGTGTTCAGGGTGCAGTGCAAAGACAACAATAAAATCACCCACAAAAAATCAGAGGGAAAGATTATATGAGTTTTTAGAAATCTACTCTCGTGTCTCTAAAATTATGAAGAAATAAAAATATCACCCGATGTCAATATTTCTTATTTTCTGGAAAAGTATTTTTAGTAGTTAAAGGGAAATTGTTTTTAGTTATTGTTTATGCAGCAGAATAATTTGGTGGTATAGAGAAAAGTGATTGTTGAAGTCAGAAAAACATTCACATTCTGGCTTGAAAAGCAAAGCAAGTTACTTATTTTTCCAGGCTGCAGATACTTCATTTCTAGCATTAAAAATAATATAACTTCCTTTATGAGCTAATTTTGAGGATTAAATTAAAAAGACACATTAAGTGCCTACTACGCTACCTGGCATGTGATAGCTCTCCATAACTGCAGTCATGGAATGATAATGGATGATGGAATCTACTCATGAGGGATGAACCATATTCATCCCTTGTGGTTCAATTTATGCCTGGTTTACAAAGAAAGAGTAGCCAAGTCACCACATCATCATTTGTTTTGGAAGCTGTATATTTGCAAGACACTATTTTTTTTTCTTCGTATTAGTAAGACTGTAGTTGACAATAACAATGAGATAAAATAAGGTCTAAGCCAAACAAATTTAAAACCAAAAATAAATTTTAATGCAAAGAGTTAATTTCAGAGGCAGTTCTAACTTTAAATATAGCTTAATCACAGGCTAAAAATCTGGCATCAAGAGGAAAAATGGCTCTACTCTCCTCCTCCAAAACTCAGCAACTTAAAATTAGATTTGTTGGGGGCGCCTGGGTGGCTCAGTTGGTTAAGCGACTGCCTGGAGACCCCGGATCGAGTCCCACATCTGGCTCAGCGGGAAGCCTGCTTCTCCCTCTCTCACTCCCCCTGCTTGTGTTCCCTCTCTGGTTGTGTTTCTCTCTGTCAAATAAATAAAATCTGTAAAAAAAAAAAAAAAAAAATAGATTTGTTGGTTTCTGACTGGCTTGTCCTAGGGTCAATTACCTACCCATTCCGAACCTGTCACTGTGGCCGGTGGCATGGGAGATTCTAATTGGCTCATAACAACCCACATTTTTTGAATGGAGCTTCAAGGACTAAGATGTGAAGAAGAGTGGTAGAACAAATATACTATTCTTCCTTACCTCTGCAAAATTTGGGTGCTACTCTTAGGAACAAAATTAATAAATATTTCAGTGGGAAAAAACCCAGTGGATTTCTACTCCAATGACCTAAAGCAATCTAATGCAGATGAAATAAGGACTGTGGAAATGTAAGATTCAGACCCACAATGGAACACACTTCTGTTTTGATGAATATCAGTAATTCTTATTAAAAATTCCTCTTTAGGGACGCCTGGGTGGCTCAGTTGGTTGAGCGACTGCCTTCGGCTCAGGTCATGATCCCGGAAACCCGGGATCGAGTCCCATATCGGGTTCCCTGCTCGGCGGGAAGCCTGCTTCTCCCTCTCTCACTCCCTCTGCTTGTGTTCCCTCTCTGGCTGTGTTTCTCTCTGTCAAATAAATAAAATCTTTAAAAAAAAAAAAATTCCTCTTTAGAATGTAGCAAAGGCTACCCAATATTATATTCCCAGAAAAACAAACTATTAATACCAAGCATTTCTTAATGTAGCACTAATCATTCATTTGCTCTTTCTGTCCTTTATTTCTTCCTTCCTTTGTTCTCTCTTTTCCTCTCCCAGGATTCTTTTCTTTCTCAAACATTTATTGATTATCTCCTATGTGCAGCCTACATATAAAGTGATAAAAGGCATTTCTGCCTCTAATGAAATTTATGATCTAGTTAGAAAGGTACTACAAAAGAAAGTATATTATATTGTAAGAAAAGCAATGCCAGATAGGACAAGACAAGTCCAATTTTGGAGTATAGTAATAATGTTATAATGGAATTAAAATATGGCTTGGGTTCAAAAACCCTGGATTCTATTCCTAATTCTGCCTCTTATCAGCTGTGTGAATTTTGGGAAGTCATATAAGGAATGTGAGACTCAAACCCTTCATCCGTGTCTTAGAAATGATGCCACCTGTCTCACAGCAATGTGGTGAGGATCAAATGAATGACATATGTGTAAGTGCCAGCAACATTCTCTGACATGTAACTGGCATCACAATGTTTCTAAATAAAGTGTTGTGAGGTATTCATAAGAGGGAAAAATATTTTAAGCTGCAGGAACCAGGGAAGACTTCACTGGGATGGCTTTAAATTCATAGAATGGGATAACACATATGGAAGGGACAGGCCACTCAAGTATCAGGGGAAAAATAAGCAAAACAATGGAAACAAGAACATAGAGGTTTTTTGTTTTTTGTTTTTTGTTTTTGTTTTTTTACTGAAGGTAACATTCCCCAGTAGCCAAAATGGTGAGGTTTTGTTTTTCTCTAGTTGTAGAATTCTTTCTTCAATCAATTTTTTGCAGGCACTTAATACATAAAACAACTGAGGGAAACTGCTCTTGATGAAACAGGTGTGAAAAGACTCCCTACCTCACAATCCCACATTCCTGCTATGAAGGAATCTAGGGCTTCAGGATGCATAGTTTTTAAATGAATGCAGTATCAGTAGAAAACGGGAAAAAACTGGGCTGGGGATCAAAGACAACAGTCAGTGACTGAAGACAGACCTAATTTGTAGTTTTGCAAATATACCACACTCTCTCATCTTTCATGCATTTGCACATGAAGACTCTCTTATTCGAACTCATCCCTCATGAAGTCACCCATATCTTGTCCTTTAAGATTCAGTTCAGCAAAGCCTTTCTTGATCTTCTTTGTCCCTCCTTTAAGCTTCTTGATGAGCTAACTTCTAATTCTCTGAGACCCTTGTTGAACCAAGCATATAATTTTTTTTGATCCTCTATGGATATAAACTGACTTGCTCATTCACTAGAAAATAGTTTCCTTCCTTCTCTCCTTCCTTCTTTCTTTCTTCCTTCCTTCCTTCCTTCCTCCCTCCCTCCCTCCCTCCCTCCCTCCCTCCCTTCCTTCCTTCCTTCCTTCCTTCCTTCCTTCCTTCCTTTCCTTCTTTCCTTCCTTCCTTCCTTCCTTCCTTCTCTAATAGATTTATCAAGGTACAATTGACATACTTCATTTCTGAAATAGACAATTTGATAAGTTTTGACACATATATGCACCCATGAAAACACCTCCACAGTCCAAAATAGTGAAGACTGTATTCAGTTTCCTCACACCAATTTGTAATATCTTCTTTTCATCAGTCTGCATTCCCCTCCACTCCCCGTCAAACACTGATCTGCCTTCTGTTATTAGCTTTCTTCCCATTTTCCAGTATTCTACATTAGTGGAATCATACAGCACTTTTTGTTTTGTTTTTCTCAATCAACACTTTGAGATTATTATTTTGAGATTCATCTATTTGTGGCATTTACTTTGAGATTATTTTGAGATTCATGCATGTTGTAGCATATAGCATGAGTTTGCTCATTTTTGTAGCCAAGTACTATTTAATTATATGCCCAGGCACAGTTTTTTTGTCCTTTTTTTACCCAATAACTTGTTCACAGACACTAAGGTTACTCTTGGTTTTTGGTTATTTCCAGTAGAGATGCTATGAACATTCATATAAAATATTTATGTGGATATATACTTTTATTTCTCTTGGAAAAATACCAAGGAATAAAATGACTGAATCATAAGATAGGTATATGTTTAACTCTTAAAAAAATTATTCTCCAAAGATAGTTTATCAATATATAATATCCATTTAAATTTGTCAGTCTTTTAGATTTCAACCCCTTTAATAGGAACATAGGACAAACTTGCATTTCTCTAATGACTAATTATCTTGAGCAAGTTCTCATGTGCTTATTTGTCTTCTATATATTTTCTTCAGTAAAGTGTCCATTTTATTTTTTATTGGGTTGTTTTATTATTGTGTTGAGGGTTCTTTATAAATTCTGTTATAAGTCATTCACCAGCTATATTATTTGCAAATTTTTTTATTCCTGTCTATGTCTAGTCTTCTCATTCACTTAATATCTTTTAAAGACACTAATTTTGGGGCACCTGGGTGGCTCAGTTGGTTAAGCAACTGCCTTCGGCTCAGGTCATGATCCTGGAGACCCAGGATCCAGTCCCACATGGGGCTCCCTGCTCAGCAGGAAAGCCTGCTTCTCCCTTTCTCACTCCTATTTACGTTCCCTCTCTGGCTGTGATTCTGTCTGTCAAATAAATAAAAATCTTAAAAAAAAAAAAAAAGACACTAATTTTGATGAAGTACAATTTATCAATGTATTCTTCTATGGATCACATTTCTGTTGATGTGTTTAAGAAAACTTTGCCTAACCCAAGATTACAGAGAACTCCTATATTTTATTTCAAACAATAGTTTTATGTTTCACATTTATATTTTTAGAGATTTAATTATTTATTTAAGAGAGACAGCCAGAGTAGAGAGTGGCAGAGGGAGAGGGAGAAGGAAGAAGTAGAATCTCTGCTGAGCACAGAGCCCCACATGGGACTCTATCCCAAGACCCTGGGATTGTGACCTGAGCTGAAACCAACAGTTAAACACTTAAATGACTGAGCTATCCAGGTGCCCCTAAGTCTATTATTTCAAAAACACACTGGGTACCAAAGACCACAGTCTAATTTGTCTAATATAAGTATTGCTATTTTACTTCCTTTAGACACCACTTGATGATAAATATTTCTCCACGCACTCACTTTCAATCTGCAAGTGTCTAGAGCCTAAAATGAATCTCTTGAGGCAGCATATAGGTGGGTCTACTTACTTCGTCATGGTTTTTGTAGATTTTCTCTGATCCCTTCTTGTTTTTGTCACTTTTAGGTTCTCCTTTCCACTCAAAGAGTCCCTTTTAATATTTCTTGCAGGGCTGGTTTAGTGGTTATAAACTCCTTTAGTTTTTGTTTGTCTGGGAAACTTTATCTTTCCGTCTCTTCTAAATGATAGACTTGCCGAATAGAGTGTTCTTGGCTCCACGATTTTCTCATCAGCACTTTGAATATATCATGCCACTCCTTTCTGGCTTGCCAAGATTCTGCTGGAAATCTCCAACTAGCCTTATGGGTTTTCCCTTGCAAGTTAAGGACTTCTTTTCCCTTGCCACTTTTAAGATTTTTTTCTTTATCACTATGTTTTACAAATTTAATTTCAGTATGTCATATTGTTGGCCTCCGTTTATTTATTTTGATGGGAGTTCTCTGGGCTTCCAGCTTCTGGATCCCTGTTTCTTGCCCCCAGATTAAGGAAGCTTTCTGCTATTATTTTTGAAGTAAATTTTCTACCCCTTTTTCTCTCTCTTCTTCTGGGACTCCAACACATTTGATGGAGTCACTGATTTTCCTAAATCTACTCTTGCACAGCATCATTCTTCTTTCTATCTTTTGTTTAGCTTCATCATTTTCCATTATTCTGTCTTCTAGATCACGAATTTGTTCCTCTGCTTTTTCAGTCTGCTTCACTGATTCAAGCCTGTTTTCAGTCTCACTTACTGCATTCTTAATCTTTCATTCTTTAACTCCATTATCTCTGTGGTAAGGGTCTTACTGATGTCTTCTATTCTTCCTCAAGTCCAGGGACTGTCATTATGATTGTTGCTTTAAACTCTCCATCAGGCATGTTATTTATCAACTCCAACAGAACTGAGGTCATGTCCTTATTATATTCTTTCATTTGGGATAAATTCCTGTATCTTGGAATTTTGTCAAAGACTTTGTCTTCTTCCTATGTTATAAAGGCTAGTAATGCCTCCTGCACCTGAAAGTAATGGTCCTATAAAGAAGAGGTCTTATAGTGCTCGGGCCTGGTGCTTCAGGGAGTACTTCCAGTGTATGCTATGTGCACTCTGCTGTTGTGTTGTGGCTGCTGTATCCCTCATGGCAGTCACTTGCTAAGACTCTTCTTGCCTGCCATGAACAGTGTTTGGTCCCTTAACTAGGTGTAATCCGTTTTGCTTGTGAAATGAAACCTGGCATCAACTCCAACAGAACTTAGGCCTTGCAGAACTCTTTGGTCAGGAGATGTGGTGTGGGCATGAGTCTGTGATAGTCTTCTGCAGGAGGGGCCTGGTGTGCTGGGAATGGTTGACTGAAAAGGGGAAATCCCTCCGGATCACAGGGTGGTGGGGCTTTGAGTATGTAAGGCAGCCAGTGTCCATCCTGAGCATCAATCTGTAGGTGGTTCCACATTTCCTACCTTCTTTGGTGTGGCATCTTCTCTGCCTTTAGGAGTGGATGTTATTCTGTCATTCTTTGGGTCTATTTCTGGGGTAGTCAGAATGATTTGAAAGTTATCTAATTGTGTTTGTGGGACAAGATAAGTGTAGGGTCTTCTTCCTCTGCCACCATCTTCTTTTCCTCCCTAGACATAGGATTTTTAAGATGTTCTTTATTAGGTTAGAGAAGTTCTTATCTAACCATTGTTATGTATGAGATTCTATTAAAATTTTATGTTAAGACTTGTTCAAATGCTACATTTCTTTGTCTGAAATTTTTTATTTTACTTTTCTAAAATAAGATAATTTTTGCCAAGTATAAATTCTAGATTGACATTTTTTTTTTCTGTAATTTATAGATGGGCCTCATTCTTTTCTCAAGTGTACTTGTTACAAGGAAAAAATCAGCTGTCTGTCTTTGCTGTTCTGTATACAGTATGTCTTTTTTCCCCAGGATTCTTTATTCATGGTCTTCTTTTCCATCTCCATTCCTAAGACCATTCTTCATAATTTTAGTGGACTTCCTTTTGGTTCCTTGGTATCCTTCCAATACCAGCTTAGGTCTATCCTTTTCTATTCCTGCACTCTAAAGAACCTTTTAACATTAGTCATATCATGTCATGCCCATGGTTAAAGTCCTCCAAGAACATTTCCTTGCATTTAGAATAAAAGGAAATTCTAAAAACTTGTATTGGAAAAGTTTAGAAACATAAACTGATAAATTCCTATACAATTCGGTTACATCTTGCTCTCTCCCTAACTTTCTACTATATAACCACGAATTGCAGTCATGTTGGCCTTCTTTCCTCTTTTCCTAATATGTCAAGCTTATTTCTACCTTTAGAACCTCAAAAATTATATCTTCAGGTCTTCAATGCCTGGACCCTACTGTAAATAGTTTAGTTTAGAGGTCACCTCCTCAGTGATCCTCCCCATTTCTGATCTAAAAGAACAATCTAATCACTCTGTATCATCATTGTGTTTTAAATTTCCGCAGATTTCTTGAGATCCATAAAGAAGCAAAATATTATTTGGTTTTTGATTATTGCTTTAAAACAATTTTATAATGAAGTTCATTGGTTTAGTTTCCTTCATGCTCCTTGTACTTAGGTGTTTGTTGAGTTTTTAAAATATTCAATTTTATAGTTTTTCTCAAATCTGAAAATTTGTAGCCATCATCTCTCCAAAGATTTTTTGCCACCCTCTATTAGGCCATTTAAGATGTCTCTAAATTCACTGGTGCTGTTTCACTCTGCCTCCTTTTATTTATTTGTTTGTTTGTTTGTTTATTTATTTGGATAGTTTTTATTGCTGTATTTTCAAATTTTTTCTTATTCTGCATTGACCATTTGGAATCCTATCTAATTTAGTTTTCTTGTAAAACACTGTAGCTTTGACCTCTAGAAACTTAATATGGATATTTTCTTATCTCTTCCATATATCCTAACTTTTAGAATATGTCTAGGTCTGTTAATTCTTACATCTGTGTCAATATTAACTTGGCTTCAAATGATTGATTTTCTTGTCAGTATGGGTTGTGTATCCCTGATGTTTTTCATGCTTGGTGATTTTTTTACTGAAGGCTAAATAATATGAACTCTACCTTATTTGGTAGTGGATATATTTATAATAAATATTCTTGACTTTTATTCTAGAATGAATTTAAATTACTTAGAAACAGTTTGATCCTCGGGTGCCTGGCTGGCTCAGTCAGTACAACATATGACACTAGATCTCAGGGTTTTAAGTTCGAGCCCCACACTGGGTGTAGAGATTATTCAAAGAAACAATTTGATTTTTTTTTAGGTCTGGCTTTTAAGATGTGTTATGCAGGATCAGGGTAGTACTCAGTCTAGGCTTCTCTTTCTTCCATTAATGAAGTAAAATCTTAAATATATTCTACCTAGTACCCTATGAATCCAATGAGTTTTCCCCATTGGACTGATGAAAGCAGACATTATTCCTCACCCTGTAGGAATGCTGGAACTGTTCTTTCTTATCCTTTCTAGGTAATTCTTTCTCTAGCCACTTGCAGTTTTCTCATATGCATGCACTGATCAGTACTCAGTTGAGTATTCCAAAGGAGGCTTTATAGTCTCTGAAGATTTCTTTCCATGCAACTTTCTCCTCTGTGCTACTAGTTTTGTGATCTCACATCATTTTGGTCTCCCCGGACTGTCAGGTCTGCTTCCTCAACTATAAGAACCAAACATACTAATTCACCTAGAACTGACACGATAGGGCAAGTCAGGCAACATTTGTTACCCTACCACTAGGCTTTTTCTGAGTTCCCCTTCCATGTACCACAACTAGAAACTCAAGGTAATAAGTTAAAATAACCAAAGTCTCCTTAAAAGGTAAATCTGATGCCTGGTACTCCATTTTAGCCAAAAGCCTAAGACTTACTAGCTTTTCTTACATGGAAGTATCTCTTCAGGATGCTACACACACAATACCTAATTCTTAATACAGACATAATATATGCTTCTTACCTTTAAATTAGTCAATAAATCACTCTATGAGTTCTAAAGTGGATAAATTTGAGACGTAAGTTTAATATTGAGGATATGTTTTTAAAATCACAGGGTCTCAAATAAATAAGACTTCTAAAAGATTAACATTGAAAATACAGAAAATGAGAGAAATGTGAAACATGCTGGAATAAAACATGTAACAGATCTCTTGGGTGGACTTTCTAAAGAGAAGCAGAGGAGGACCATAGTACAAGGTTCTGTACCATAGCCCAAAAGACATATAAATCAGTCTCTGCCAAAAAAAAAAAAAACCAAACAAACAAAAAACCAAACAAACAAAGACATATGAACATGCAGGAGGAGAAAAAAAGCTTTGATGTGTGGAGAATAGTAAGTCCTACAAACCTGCTACAAAGGATAGGAGAGCAGATGCAGAAAGTAGATCAGAAAGATAGATTAATCCAGATTGCGAAGTTCATGCTTCCAGTGCAATGACACTTGAATTTTATCCTGTAGGCTAGTGGTTCTCAGCCTTATCTGTGTATCAGAATCACCCATGGTGATGTTGAGAAATATATTTGCCAGAATATGACTTTTTGAGTTACTTGTGTAGTAGTTCTCAGGCACAGTCCAGGCCTCCAATCTTTTAAAATCTTAATAGGTAAGGCTAATAAACAACCAGAGTTTGATGACACAGCAGTTTTATGACAATCTTGTAGATCAAAGTTGCTACAATATAAAACAAGATATATATTCTTTAAAATTTGTACTCATGTCTTTCAAGCTCTTCAGAGAATAGCACTGAAAAAAATGTAAAACTTATCTAATGCAAAAATGATCTATAAAATATTCTCAATGGCTATTTATCCAAAATACACATTGAGTGGATATGTTCTGGGTGAAACACTCACCATTTGTTTCACAATTATATGATATTAGGCATAATTATTGTTCTGTAGTAGGAGGCACAACACAAAGACTCAGGTAAAAGGCAAATACATCTCTGTATTACTGACCTCTTCAAACAAGGGCAAGCTACCATGCAGGGCTACACACATGGTTGCACCTGGCACCAGGGTAACAGCAAGCTGGCCCTACAGAAGGTGGTTTATGCATGTCATGTGAAGTGGAGTTAGTAAGGTTTCATAGTTTTCATGTGGATTAGATATTTTAAATAATTCTACTAGCCCAAGAAAGAAGGGACTTTGTCTGGGTGTTAGGTAATTGAGAGCCTATAGTATGGGTATGTGTGTTTCATAATCCAGGAGTGTTAGAGACTGATAAGGGATGTTGTTGAAGGTCAAGGCTTGGAAAAATACCCATGAAGGGGAATTGATAATTTTTAGTCATGACTTCAAATGTAGGTCAAGACTACATTTCTGAAATATTCTATTACACTATGCCATTTAAAATACATCTTTAGCAATTCTTCCATTAAGCCATGGATATTGGAATTACTGTATCTTGTAGCTGACTTTTGGATGTCAGTAATTAAATCCTCCATAGTGGGAATGGATCTTGCAGATCCTACCATATGAATCTTGGAGAAAGGCAAGCCTGCCTCCTTTCACATAAAGGCCACATACTCACTATTCTCTACCCCCTGACAGCACAGACATGGCATATAGCTAAGACTGAATGAATCAGAATTCTGACCTAGAAATTTGAATCTGCCGAGAATGACACAAGTAAGTCCAACAAGAAAATAATTCATTTCAGTGGTAACTCCTAATCAGTTTTCAGAATAGGAGGGCCAAGTGTGGTGGCCGTACCAGCGATGGCAATGACTGCCCAGTGGCATCAGCACCAGATGGCTCCCATGGCATGTTCTAGGCTATGTCTATAGTACTTATTCAACCTTGTCTCGTGCCTGGTCTTAGTTTGGTTCTCCTAGGTTTCTATTAATTCTGTGACTTCTTCATTATCCTCTGTAAATTCCTTTTCTATTTGAATTAACCAGAATTGATTTGTATTGCTTATGAGTAAAAAAAAAAAAATCTGACAGATAAAACTCCATTAAATATATGAAAAACTGGAAGCTCAATGAATTTAATTAACTTGCCAAGGTCACAGTGTCAGTAGCTAGCTGTTAGTAGTTGGAACTAAAATTTAATTTTGGATGAGTCTAACTCCAAAGATGGTCTCTTTCACCATTGGCACTGTTAAAATATATCTAGAGACTAGGATGCCACTATGACCAAATTAACCTGTCTTCTTGGAAGGTCTTTGTATAGACAGAGGTGAAATCTGCTCTACTTCAACATCTATTCATAGTCTATAGTTCTGCCTTCTCATGTCACAAAGAATAATTCATTTCCTCCATGTGATGGTTTATCAAATATCTAATACTATGTCTTATGCCAATGTGCAATACATATGTATTCAGAAAAGACAAATTAGATACTATGTCTGGAGGTCTGTATCAGGTATGTCATCACAGATGAAAAAGAAATGTTACCTAATTAGCTATATGAAATAAATATTTACTTCATACTCTAAAAAAGTATTGTGTTACCCTTAGCAGAGAGAATCAAATTATCAGTTCAATCAGCTGGTTGGGAAAAGCTTTACAGAAAATTTTATGATTTCATGTACACCATGGCAGAAATATATCATTCCTTCTTCCATGGTAAACAGAAGGACTACTTTTCTCAACCTTTTAAAGTTATTTTGTAAACACATGGCTGAGTCGGGCCAATAAACGTGTGCAGAAGTGTTTTAATCTGCTTTCAGACTTTGTTCTTTAAACTTGTCACGTGTTTCTCCATCCTCCTCTCCCTACTACAGCCTCAAATGGTAACATCATAGGTTCAAAGAGCGAAAAGCTGAGTCAAAGTTTGGAGGACAGCCTCAAGTGAAAGCCACTCCATCTGCAACTAAATTTTGCACAAGCAAGATATAAATCTTTATACATTTATAAAGATTTGAGATTTAAGAGTTTGTTACTGTAGCAAAGTCTACCCTAAACTGACTAATATGAATACACTAAAGAAAGGCAGTTGAAAATTTCCTCTTTATTAGTGTCTATTATAGTTTTGGGATTTTGTGGAGGTTAGAAAAACTGCAATGAATAAGATAAATTTCCTAGTCACAAGTATCTCAAGGAAACAAAACTATATTGCCAGGATAGCCAAGCTGTTACAATCTAGACTAGATCTGCCAAAACTTCAAAGCATGAAATTTGAACTTTGCTTTAATTTTAGAGTTTAAAAAAGGAAACTGAAATGGGTAGAGAAATCCAAGGAGTTACTCAGACCATAATGCTACTACTATTTATAATTTGTAAATGAAAATTTTAGGGTTGAGTATTTTGGGGTTTAGAGTTGTTAACAAGCCCAAGGTTACATAGTCATAAATGGAAGATAATGAATTTGAACTCTCATCTGTCTGCCCAATCTTATCTATATAAATGCAAAGCTAAATTACCTGGTTTCCCTCATTTACTTAATTCATATGTTTAACTATAAAAAAATTAATGTGTTCTCCTAGGCTGAGATACTGACACAGGAGACATTCTTGGTACAAAAGAAAAGTTTACCAAGTTACACCTACTTCAGTTTCTTAATTAAAGCATATATAATCTAAAAATAAAAAAATAAATACAAATAAAAATATAAGGTAAACATAACCTTAAAATCATGTAGCAAATTATTTATTTTAGTATGAAAACTCTATTCCACATACTCATCTTTTTGCTTTATTTATGTATATACATACACATAACAGAAAAAAAAAACTTACTATTGGTTTAGTTGTATTCAATTTTTCTAATTTGCATTTGCCGAAAATTCCTTTTAATGAGTGTTAGTGTTACATGTAATATCTATTTATGTATCTTTCATTGATCTTTCTATCAATCTTCTGTCTGTTGAAACATTTAGTGTCTTCAGATAATGTTAAAAATGAGGAGATACATATTGTATCCTCACCTATACTGTTTTAGTTACAATTTTATCAATAAAAATAATTCTGCATTATCAGTCTTGAAGGTTTTTTTTTTTTGTCTCTTTGTTTTTTTTTATTTAGAGAGAGAAAAAGAGACCGAGTATGCACAGTTGGGGGAGGGGGGTAGAGGGACAGGGAAAGAATGAATCCCAAGCAGGCTCCATGCCCAACAGAGAGGACTCAATTTCATGACCCCAAGATCATGACTTAAGCCGAAGTGAAGCACCCAGGTGCCCCTTGAAGGTGTTTTGTTTTGTTTTGTTTTTTAAGACATCAGGCTTTATTCTATTTTATTTCAATTTGAAATTGTGGTTAGGTTGGAAACATAGTTATTTGTTAGTGTGATAAATATCAAGATAATCCTCTTAGAGAAAGTGATAACTCATGGACAACCCAGAAAAAAAAATGCTGCTTTAAAGCACTGTTCTATCAATGCTGCAAGTTTTGTTTGTTTTTCTTGGATCCTTTCTTTATGACCAAGGACATTGGCATGAAAGGTATATCTTGTTGAGAAAGTAGCTTATCCTTCATGAGAAATTGGTGAGATCTACAACTCAAAATACTTTCAAAAGATGAACAAAATCTATAGGAAGCAATATTAGAGATTGATAAACATATTTAGGGTTCCATCATACTTTTTCTTCATAATTTCAATTACTGTTGGATATAGAATTAAGCTATACAGATGTAGAAGGTGTTTCTCTGTAATTATATAGATCTGAAATTCCAAATGTATTTTTCAGCATAGTCTTAAATATATATATGTATATATATATAACATACATATGTATACATATCTTTTACCATATGCATATGTAAGATATGTTTATGTATGTGCATATATGTTGTGTTTGTATATATCTTACAAAAGTGCACACACACACACATGCACACACACACAGCTTCTGACTGAGTGCCATAGCATGGATATAATGCTGCTAAAATTATATGCTACGTAAGACTCCTCAGAAAATTAGTCCAGTTGGAAATGCAAAAGCTCACAGGTTTTGTTTAAAACATTAGAAATGAAAGAATATTTTGTTTATCAAAACAGCTAAAAAAAAATAATAAAAAAAAATAAAAATAAAAAAAAAAAAACAGCTAATAAAATTTTAAACAAAGATTCTATTTTCACACCATTGCCTTTGATGATAGAGAATTAAAAAGAACAGGAGAAACACCTACAATAACAAGCAGCAGCAACACTGATAAGCAAATCCCATTCAGCCTAGAGGCAGGATTGAACAGAGAAATGCTGCACTGGGAGAGACACAAGAGAACTGATTCCAAATTTCCTTGATGTTAATTTCTATGATTCTGTCAGCAGTAGTCCTGGTTTGTTTGGCAGAACTATGCTTGACATGTTAGTGGATGCTCTTACAGTGTGGGGTCTGTCTCCACCCTCTATAATTGCGCAAGATTCACCTAGACAAAAGAAGCATGTTTATTCCCTTCATGCTGAATGAGGATTCATTCATGAGCATGAATCTGAGGATTCTTTACCTTTCCACCACCTGAATATCAAGTTTGGTCTCCTTACTATGGCCCACAGTGTGTTCACATTCTATCCCCTTTGATTTCACTTCATCGCCTGTGCTACCTGGCACTCTCTTCTCTCATATGGTTCCTGTCTCTAGCCAAGGTACATGAGCAATGCATAGAGCATGGAGTGCCTTTACACATGCACTTTCTAATACTTAGAACAATGTCCGAACAGGATCACACTCTGCATTTAAGACTGAATGCAAGTCATTTTCTCTGTGAATTCTTTGTGAAGAAACCCTGTTTCTCTATTCTCCCCTCCTCATTTTGATTGAGTATTCCCTAGGAGAAAGTAAAGTATGTGTTTGGAGATCTAAGATCAAATGTTAAGTTATGGATTAACAACTTATTAGAACAGTGACCATAATTGAATTACTTAACTATTCAGAGTTTCAGTTTAGTCACATATAAATCAGGCATGATAAAATCAAAATTATGTCTTTTCATGAAGACTTAAGGAAATATACAAGTAAAGATCCCCAAAAGGGCCTAATACACAGTAGACGTGCAAGAAGTATTGTCTTCCTTCCCTGACTCCTTTCTCCACACTCCTGTGGGCTTTGCACAAAACCAAAGAAGCTCATTATAATTCCATATACATCAACAGCTTGAAGGATAGCTATGAGTTTTTCATCTTTATACTCTCAATCATGGCAAAATACCATAGGTCTTCAAGGATGCTTCTTAAAAATATCAAACAAACTAGCCTCCTTTCCCTATGTTTCCTTTTATCCCCTTTATGTGAATACATATATTTAACATAAAATAATGACAAAGACATCTTCAAGTTGTGATTTTATTTTAACTTAATATTTTATTGTCTATCTCGTTTCATAATCCTCTTAATTGTCACTTGTGATGAATACTTATTATCTCATCATGGTGACTGATGTACCATAAATTTATAGTCTATGAAATGTTGAATACCTAAGGTACTTATTACATTTTACTATTATAATGATGCTTTAATAAGTGTCTTAATGTACACATAGTTTTTCTTCAAAATACAATTCATAGTTTGCATTATCAGAATGCACTGAGAAGTCTAAGGTGTGGACATTCTTTTGGATATAGAAATAATTTGCCAAATTACTTCCAAAAGGATTTCCAAGAATTTATTCTATCTCCAGTATGGCATGCATATTAAATTGCATTTAATCTTTCAGTGGACCCCTGTTCCATCTGGTCTTTACCTCTTCCATTTCTTTGAAAGACCTTCTCCTAGTCCCATTTAAGCCGTATGACTCTAATTGGAAGTTATTTGCTCACTTTAACCCTATCTTATTAGACAGAGATAACTGATCTAATAACAAGCAACTAGGCCAATATTCCTCATGAAGAATTTTCAAGTCCATAATGAAATAGTGAGTCAATCTCTCTCTCAGGCTTGGAAGTAAAGGTTGTCAAAATAGAGCCTTTGCTTTTCTCTCCCCAGCACTTGAAATTTAATATGTTTGGCTTCTTCCCATCATCCCCATCATTTTCTAATTTCTCTATATTACTATCTATTTTACTTTATTTTTTTAAAACTTTTTTAAAGATTTTATTTATTTATTTGACAGAGAGAAACACAGTGAGAGAGGGAACACAAACAGGGGGAATGGGAGAGGGAGAGGCAGGCTTCCTGCCGAGCATGGAGCCAGATGTAGGGCTTGATTCCAGAACCCTGGAATCATGACCAGAGCAGAAGACAGACACTTAACGACTGAGCCACCAGGCACCTCACTATTTTTTTTTTTTTTATAAAAATGTATAAAATTACTCATTGCTATGGGGTGCCTGGGTGGCCCAGTTGGTTAAGTGACTGCTTTCAGCTCAGGTCATGATCTCGGAGACCAGGGTTCGAGCCCCGCATCAGGCTCCCTGCTTGGTGGGAAGCCTGCTTCTCCTTGTCTCACTTCCCCTGCTTGTGTTCCCTCTCTCATTGCGTTTCTCTCTGTCAAATAAATAAATAAAATCTTTTTAAAAAATTACTCGTTGCTAGATTGTTTATTTTTGCTCTCATCCCCCATTTCCCTATTTCTCTCTGTAATAGACAATAAACTTCATGAGGGCTTACTGTTTCAGTCTTATTTTGTATTGTATCCCTACCACCTGGAAAATTACTGGTGTAGAGAAGCATGTCAAGAACAATTTGTTGAATAAACACTGAATTGATATATGAGATATCCAGTATTCTGTTAGTAAGTTTGAACTGAAGTTGATTCAGAAAAAATTCTGATAGAGATCTAAATTTGAGTCTTGCTCAAAGGCTATCTATGCTTCAGCTTCCTTAGTTGTCCAGGGCTTAACAAGTAAAATTCAGGGCATGCAAAAATATATCTTCTTCCAATGAGAAATCTGTGGAAACTCCAAAAAAAATAATAAACTCTTGTAATCAAGGTCTCTCATCAGGTTCCACCAGCCATTTGTCTTGTTGTTAATTCTCTGCCTGATTTCATACGGAGGAAAGGAGTTTTACAACAGGAGCTCATTGCAGAAATTAAAACTCAAACTGGCTGTCCTCTGTTCATTTACCACACGACATAGGTTTCTGGTGACATTCAGCTAATGAATTTTCTTCATGATTAACTACCCGTTATAGGTGGCCATTATAATGGAAATATATTCAGCCTGTGCTGTACCCCTTACAAGCAAGGTAGTTGTGTAAAGGGTCATTAACATAAGTGAGCTGGGACAGTCTTCTTTTATGAAGTGAGAGAAAAATGGAGCTTGAAAAATATTGCCCACAATCAAACAAATTGCTGAAACAAAAGTATGCTCTGCTGGACCATAATATCTATTCTTTTTTATTAGGATACAAGGCAAAAGTTATGCAAAATTAGATGAATATGCAATATAGGCATTCTTTATTTCATTCTTCCAGATGCACTGAAGGGAAAGCAGAAAGAACTAAAAAGAGTTGAACAACTGTCCAATTATTTTTCCTTAAAAATCAACATCTAGTATTTGTTTAACTTGTCAAAATCCTCTATAGAATTTATACTCTGGGAAGCCTTTCACCATTGCTTAATCTGTAGTGACATCTGGTGGCCCAAATTACTCCAATAATAGGAGAAAACTTACATCTTCATTATACATCTAAGAAACCTGAGAGGATACTAGTCTTTTTGTGGTCGCCATTAAAGAGTTAACCCTTCCTTGGATTCTAAAGCCAAGTATGCTGGGTGATGTGGGAGAATGGAGGAATAGCAAAACTAAATTTAAAAAGACTGTAACAATGCCTTATGTTGTGATTAAAGTATAATCTCATTTTGTTTATGATTCTGTTTCATGTTCAAAATGATTTGCCTTGGTATTATTTTGGACTAGATTATGAAATTAATTATTTACTGAATGTCTAGTAAGCATCAAATACTATGGATACTTTGCTTCTTTAAGGTATCATTAATTGATTCAACAAACATTTTATTGAGCATCTATTATGAATCACATTATTTTAAAATATTACCTACAGATAGGTCTGACCATCCTGATTTTACCTCAATAGTGACTTCTCGATTTTTTGATGTCCCAGAAAATATCTTAGATTCTCAAATATGTTTGTAAATTTTTGCAATCCTTAGCATATCAGTTATATTTCTGGGCATTTAACAACTATTGAAGATGTATATGACAGTCAAATGCTTTCTGATTATTAATATATCATGCATGTCTCACAAACTAGCTAATCATTAACAGAATGATAAAGCAATATATACTTCTATTACTCCTATTATCAATAAATTGGTACCCTTTTCATCTAGTTATACAAATCAAATACCTAGGAGACATCCTTGATTGCTTTCTTCTTTAAATCCAATTCAAAACCAACTTCTATTGATTATTTTTTCCTGAATAAATTTCAAACCTGTCAAAATCTGCCTGTTTACTACAACCTTAATGTCAGTTCCTATCATTTCTCGACAGTGTTACTAACCAGACTAACCAATCTCCTCACATGTACTTCCGTTCTGCCATTCTCCTCCACACTGCAGCCAGAGGCATCCTTTCTAAATCAAATCTTGTTATCTCCATACTTAAAATCCCCCTAGCTTCTGATTGTTCCAATGAACAGATAAAAATGTTTAAGCATGAATGTCTTCCTGAGTCTTACTTAATCCTCTCAACCCATCAAAAGGGCCTTCTTTCTTCCCCAGAGACACCCTTATCATTTTTCATATATCAGTTACAAGTTACTTCATGAAAACTTAAGCTGACTTCCTCTCCACCTTAACTCACCCCCCTTAATATATGAGCATGTGCCTTCATTTTCATACTTATTGTAATTGCAATTTCATAGTACTTTTATTTTATTAATATCTACCTCCTCTCTTAGACTATTAACTCCATAAGGAATCGAAATGTGTCAGTGTTTGCTGATCAATAAATCCTTAGCTTCTAGACCAACACCTCTTCTATACCCATTATAGCAGCTCATTAAATATTGGCTAAAAGAATGACTCTCTCTATATTTATGTAAAGGTAATTAATAAAATGGGTACTCCAACACACTTAGGTTCAAATCCTGACCCTGTTATTGTCTAGTTCTATGAAACTTGACATATTATTCCTATGGCCTCTGTCTTCTCATCTGCAAATGAGTATAATATTTACCTCAAAGGGCTATTGTAAGAAAAAAAGTAATTAATTAATTAATGCAAAGCCCTCACCACAACGTCAATCATGTAATGGTAGCACTTATAATTATTATTATCCACATTTTTAAAAAATGCCTCAAATTACAGATGGATATAGGTCAGTCTCAATTGTCTTTGTGATTTTGCAGGAGATTGTAAGCAGGACTCCAGGTGAGCTTAACTGAAAAACTGCATCACCCATCAATTCCATATTAGGAAATGGAAAGGATGGACAAAAGGTAGAAGGGGAACAAAGTGGTCACCAGCAATTTTCCCTAAGAAGTACAGTGTAAGAAGAGGGAGGTGTAATAAGCAGGTCAATTATCATTTTACATATACACACACACACAAGCAAACAGACATACATATGTGCGTGTGTGCCTCTGCATGTGTATATACTTTTAGTAACCATGAAGACTTTAAATGACACCAACTTTAGAGAAAGGGTTTGCTAAGAAAAAACAGATGTTCCCCCTACAAGGTAGGAGGGCTCCAAGACACCGAAGACTGTGGTAAGAATACCCTGGGGAGACACACTAAGAGGTAAGAGCTGCTCCTAAACAGAGGGAGGAGAACAAGCTACTCTTAAGCTTGAACCATAAAGTTAGAGATTTGGGTCAGGCTAATTCCCCAGGTGTTTTCTAATGACTCCTTATTTGTACATAGATATTTCTAGACAAAAGTACTACATTGTACATGATTTATATTTCTAGTTTTCCTTTTGAGATCATCTGTTTTCCTTGCCTTCTGTATTGTCTAATAAAGAACATGGTTTACTTAAATACATTTTTTTAAGAAATACATAACAAAGATAGGAAAGGCTAAGATCTAGGATATACCTTTTTAAAGCTCTGAGTACAAGAACCACAACTATTTCTGATAAATATATTTATGCCTGGCCTGGCAAACTTCTTTCCACCATCTACTTCTGAGAGATTATTCCCAGTATGTCTCAAAAGTGTATTATGAAAGTAGAAATGGAGAAAAATCTGGGAAGCCCCCAAAGATAAACCAGAGGAGAGAGAAGAAATGTAACAAAATAATTTTATAATTAAGAAATAGCTGAAATTTTTAATTGAGTACAATAAAAACACATGCACAAACACTAAAGTCCTAAATGGACTTTTTAAGATATGGACCTAGGATGTATCAGCTTTGAAGAAGTTCCCTCATTGGTTTTAAAGAGCAACCCCCTTGAATAACCCAAAAGTACACACCAGAAATCAGAGAATTGAGGATCGACTGTTTTCCTACTAGTTTATTCGGTACTTTTCAAACACATTATGGATTCTCATTTCTCCATATTTTCCTCTTCATGTTCCCTTAGTCTCAGTGCCACTCTATTTTCCTCTTACCAGGGCTTTAAAGCATTCATCCTTGGAAAGTTTTCCTACGTTCTTCAGTCAAAATGAACCCCCACTTTCTGTCATTTTTCCATGACTCTTTTGTTGTAATTACAACAATCATTTTGCTCAGCCTCACAATACTTAAGGTCGTATGCTTTCTTAGGTAAAGATCTTATTCAGTTCTATCTCCCATCAAGCCCTTGGCACAGAGCTTTAGACATATAAAGTGCTCAATTTGTATCATTTAAGAGAAAAAAGAATAAATTAATCAATTAGTGATTCTCTCAATTTCAAATTTATATTCAAGAAAGTATTGCTTAGGGGTCTAGATGATAGACTTTGGAGTCAGAATGCCTGAAGGCTTATACCAGTTTGACCATTTATAGAAGACCTCAATACCCCAGTTTCCTTATCTGGAAAAGAAAGATCATAATAATACCTATCTAAAGTGTTGTTATAAATATTAAATGTTAGCATTAGCAAAATGCTTAGCTGAGCATTTGGCATGTAGAAAGTATGCAGTAAATGTTGGCTACATTGACTGGGCCAACCAATTTACAGAGACTCTGTTCTCTGTCATAATTAAAACAAGTTGGAAAGTATTTACTGTCTCTTTTTTGCTCAGTTTAAATTACAATAAAGTAAAATCTCACATTGAATTGATAGCCTCCTCTCAAGCAGTCCAACCACTTGCAAGAAATACATTAATTTTAACTCTGTGAAGCATTATCATAATTGATATTTATTAAGCACCCAGTTGGAATATACAGCATACAAAAGATAGCTGGTATTTTCCTCTATCTTCACTGACATTTTAATCAAGCATCCCAGTAGATATTCCACTGACCAGTTTCAGAATCAGTATGGCTTCTGTGACTGCCGAAAGTCCCTCACATGACCCATCTAAAGTAATTTTATAGCAGGTAGGTGTACTAGAAAAAAACCCGAGTTGCATGAAGATGTTCTCGGGTCTGAGAACAAGATAAATTGCCTTTATGACTTTGGGCAAGACATTGGACTATTTTGGGCTCCTGTTATTCCATTTTTAAAGCTGGGATTATAATACTTACATGTTGGGGATAGTGGTTGGCAGTATTAAATGTCATGGTTCTTATTTTCTGTCACTTAAAAATGATTTTGAATTATCGTTATGATTCTAAGATCTAATGTTCTGGGAGCTCATTCTAGGTTAACGAGAATTCCTTAAATATTTGCATAGGGAATTGAAATTGCTCAGAGTCACAAAATTTCATATCAGCCATAGGAACTGTCAGCAGCAACACAAAAACCAACTTCAAAGCCCTCTGCATTAATAGCATAGCATTAGGTTATGGGGTGAGTCTGATATATCTCTCATCCATAATAAATGACCCACAGGGCAAAGAAGAATAATTATCCTTGCAGTCACTGGCTTTGTAAGGTGACTCACCTTTCTGCTTGAAACATTTCTTTACCATTTAGAAGAGTGAGAACAGTAAAGAAGTTGAAAGTACATTCAACATTTATCTACAGAGTTTCATTTTCTAAGGAAAAGCAGGGTTGTCACACAGTTTCTCAGAGGAGAAGAGACTCCTCTAAGGCCTCTCTTGGTACTCACAGGGATGGAGGGCATGGCATGGAAAGCCACAGATATATATTCCACTTAGAGACACTGGGTCCAGGCAGTACATTCTCACAAGACTGAGTCTCAAAAATATTCAAATTGTTAGGATTAAAGGAAAAACTCTTACAGGAGACTGATTTAAAATTTATACAAACTCAATCTAAAATATCTTTAAATCACATCATTGAGAATACTTCAGTGATGGTCTCTGAGTACTGTTTCTCTCTCCATCTTCTATGCTCTATTCCACCCCTGATGCATGCACATCTACTCATGCATAAAACCAGAAACAAGATTTGGCACACTGTTTGCTGCTGTAACTCATCAGCTCACTTACTTGTTTTTGTTTATTAAACCATCTCACTACTCAAATACCTAAAAACGATAATTAATGTATATAAAAGTATCACAAGTGCAGGGTGCCTGCGTGGTTCAGTTGGTCAAATAAATAAAATCTTTAAAAAAAAAAAGATTTTACTTATTTATTTGACAGAGAGAAACACAGCTAGAAAGGGAACACAAGCAGGGCAAGTGAGAGAGGGAGAAGCAGGCTTCCCGCAGAGCAGAGAGCCTGATGCAGGACTCAATCCCAGGACTCCAGGATCATGACCCAAGCCAAAGGCAGAGGCTTCATCGCTGAGCCACCCAGGAGCCCCAAATAAATAAAATCTTAAAAAAAAAAAAAAAAAAACAACTCAAGTGTAGTGCTTTGTGATTACTATTTAACAAAGAAAATCTCCTCTCACATAGGTAGAGTAACAATCTTCAAACATATTTTACCTGTGAATTTTCTCCAAATAACAATTGTAATAGGCAACATTTCTTGAACATGTAACCACTTACTAGTTATTATTCTAATTGCTTTCCATGTACTAATTTATACCACCATCCAAATTTTAAGAGGTTAGATTATTAGTCTTTTAAAGTTACTAGTAGAGACAAAGAAACAGGCTGAGAGGGATGAAATAACCCAGAGTTAAATAGCTTGTGAGTGCTGAAACTAATTTTTGAACCTGGCCTATTTCTAGAACCCTCACTCCTAACTTACCCAATATAGGTTAAATTAAAAACCTATGAAGCGGAGGGACTCTGGTAAATTTATTCATTCAACAGTTATTAATACCTCTTATGAGTCATGCTACATCTTTTCTTTTTTTCTTTTTTTGGAGGATTTTAAGCTAGGTCACATGATCTCTTATCTCCAATACTGCTCTAACCTACCCCCTCTCCCCTGGTCTTCATGCTTCCCTTCTCCTCCCTTTTCCCCAGCATTCCTCTCCCTATCCAATAGGACAGTGAACTCCACTACTTCTACTTCCTGAATCATTCTAAGTATGCATTTTCATTGTTATTTTCCTAATTCAGGTCTGCATTTTGACTCTATCAGTGCTAAGTCAGGGGCTGTGCATCACTGAGGAATCCCGGAGCTATAAGACGTCTCTGGAGACACGTGTGTACATAAAACTTTCTGTAGCTTCCATAAGGACCAGAAAGATTACCAGCAAGTGGGAATAAGAGGGGGAAAAAAATCACATTGAAAATAGACTTCTATAAGAATGCTGATGACACTGACTCCATTTTTGGCCCTCCATCTCATTTGTGCCCACACAATGACCTCCTTCCCTCTCTACATATTCTAGGTCCCATAGAGGCAATGTGTGCCCTGACTAGAATGTGGGAAGGCTACTTCTAATCTTCCCCAAAATGGCACAGAGAAGGCTCCACTTTAGATAACTGGTAGAGATGACTGACAGACAGAAGAGTCCACTTTAAATATGTACCCTGTGACCTTAACACCATGTCCCGAGGCTCCATGAAAGCTGGAGTTTAAGGTCTGGACTGGGTGGAGAACAGCTGCAGAGAATGGCAGCAGACAATGGCCGAGTACCTCTGGATCGTCCCTCCTGACCCCCACCATAAATTATCCCGAATAAAACATCTTATGAATGGTTTGGAGTAGTTTCCTTCATTTTTCAGTCTTAAAGTGCCTTCTCAATCTGGAGGATATTTTACGAACCCTCTGCCACCTTTTAACAACTTCCAATTTGAAAAGTTAGGAACAAGTGACAGATCTCTTGACCAATGGCCCTTGGATTCTGTTTGGCCACTTTTTTATACATCAGACATTGCCTTTACTCCTAACACTGTTCCCTTTCATGCAAATTGATCTGATCATGTCACTACTATGCTAAGACATTGATGTTTTCCTATTGTGTAAGGGGAAATATCATAGCTTGTTAGTTTGTTGTTTGGGATCTCTTCTGTTCTTGTACCTTAATTACTACCTAGTTTGCTATTAATTAGGTACAAAATAATCTTCATGACTTCATGTTTTAATGTCTTATTCATGTTTTAGCACTAATATTGTTTTTGTTCCTTATCTTCTAGACAAAACATGTACAGACTAAGCTCAATTGCTCTTTCTTTGGAGCCAGATTTTTTCCATGCAAAAAGTTAATCGTTCTACCAGTACTTCCATAGTACTTATAAAGTGGTCATAAAGTTACACATCATACTGTTTCCCCCACAAAAGGATGACCTAAGAGCAGGAACTTGAAAAATCTGAACTATCACCATACTCTAGCATACGTTCCACTGCATAGTATGAATGTAAATGTTTCATACATAATTTTTTTCTCTTTGTCTTTCTGCTTTATTTTCTTTCTTTTTTAAATTTGAGTATAGTTAACACAGAATATTACATTAGTTTTATGATATCTTTATCCATATTTAAATTTAAATTGAAACTGTTAAAGTATGCAAATTGTATACACTGCGTATCACCTTATTTTCAAGTTTTGCTTACACATTTTGAAAGCAAATATATTACTAGTTATTAATATCAATACCTTAACAAGTCTTCATTCACAACCATACTTAATTAGGGTAAGCAGCTTACTATCTGATCTTCCCACATTAGGTTTACCTTCCTCCCGTCAGCGTCTATTTTATAGTTAGAAAGCTAGTTCCAGAGGCGCCTGGGTGGCTCAGTGGTTTAAAGCCTCTGCCTTCGGCTCAGGTCATGATCCCAGAGACCGGGGATCGAGTCCCACATGGGGCTCCCCGCTCAACGGGAAGCCTGCTTCTCCCTCTCTCACTCCCCCTGCTTGTGTTCCCTCTCTCGCTGTGTTTCTCTCTGTCAAATAAATAAATAAAATCTTAAAAAAAAAGAAAGAAAGCTAGTTCCAAAAATCATAAGTTTGATAATGTTTCTTCCCTGCCTTACAAACCCTTTAGTGCCCCAAATATCCAAAGTCCTTTCTGTGGTTTGCCAGATCCTTGCTTCCTGGGGCCTCCTCATCTTTCCTGTCTTATCTCCCTCCATTCTCAATTCTATCTATCCCAAAGTCTCAAAATTCCATTTTATGCTCCAGGCTTATCAAATTTGTTTTAGTTTTCCTTTTATCTGGCACCTTTTTGAATGTTGCTTACACTTTGCCTCTGTTTATATACACATCCTCACCCGTCAATACCTTGGTGTTTTTTATGGTTCTACTCAATTTAAATGTTAACTAACCCAATGCCTTTCCTGACCAGCTCTACACTCTCCCCTCCAACAGTATGAGGTAGCTGTCCTTCCTCTGTCTTCAACTGTACTCTGTGCCTGCCACATTCAGAACACTTAACAGGGCTTATTCCCCTGCCCAGGGCTTATTTTTACTTGCTGTTTACTTGTCTGTATACCTCGCTAAACTTCAGAATCTTTGAGTTCTTGAACTATCTTATTCATCACAGTGTCTCTAGGCCCTTGCACAACCTCTAGCACATAGTAAATACTAAGCTAAATTTGTTAAATGGATGCAAATTACATTTTAGACCTTGAACTCAGCCAAAATCTCAAGAGCAATGTAAGAAATATCCTAGAAAAAATAAATCTCAAGATCATTTCAAGGACTCTAAGTGAGGAAAACTCTCAAGCCAAAGATTATTCTGTCTTTGGCTAGGAAAAAGGGATTTTACCCACAGAAAAAGATATATTCATAGTGAAGTAGACCTTGAGAAGCTAAATCTGATTTAATAAGTTCTAATTATTTTAGAATGAAAACTTGCTGTCCCTTGGAGAAGCTGAGCAAGTAAGTATTAATTTTTCTTTATAAGAAACCAGAGAGAGAAGACAGATCTATAAGACAGAAATAAAGATTATGTATCCAAATGTGGTAGCTAACCTTGAATAAGTAAATTCTCCTTTTTTTAAATCCTGTTTCAACCACAAAAGAGAGAAAAAGGTTGAATTTTTCTTCAGGATCCTTGATGACTGATTTTTGTTTAATGAGTCTAGAAGATAACCCTTACCTCTATTACCTATTATTGCAAAATCTCTCTAAAGGTATGTCATTTTCTGTTCAGATACATCCTCCACACTACCAAAACTTTCATTTCTGAAATGAAAAAATAATCATATCACCAATAATTTATTTATTCCAACCTCTGTCTTAAACATTCTTGATGTTTCAGGTTGGGAATGGACTCACATTCAGTCAATGAAGTAATTTACCTCCTCCTCCTCGGATTTGTCCATTAGCCATCAGCTCAAAATTTTGGCCAGAATGATTAAAAAGAGATATTTTCTTGACATTGCTGTTACCAGGCTGGTAGCATATCAGCCTCATGCACATATGGTGAGTGCCTATCTGTACAGGAAGATGGTACAAAGGAGAGCACGGCAAATATGTAGAATGAGGATAAGACGTGTTCCTGATTTCACTGTTTTGAGCCCTCAGATCCAGTCAAATTTTTATGCTAGCTTGCAGTTTTCAGTTATTGAGTCAGTTTGCTATCACCTTAATACTATTATTTTACATTTAGGTTTTTTTTTTTTAAGATTTTATTTATTTAATTGACAGAAACACAGCTAGAAAGGGAACACAAGCAGGGGGAGTGAGAGAATGGAGAAGCAGGCTTCCCGCCGAGCAGGGAGCCCGATGTGGGGCTCGATCCTGGGTCTTCAGAATCATGACCTGAGCCGAAGGCAGTCGCTTAACCAACTGAGCCACCCAAAGTGCCCCTATATTTAGGTTTTAAGGCAGATCTCAACATGTATGCTTAAAAATGAGAAAAATAGCACCTTTTTTAAGGTTGTTAAAATAACATGAAAAATTGAATAGCATATTGGGTTGATTTGCATGGGCTTTCAATACATGCTACCTTCTTTCTTATGTGAATATATATAATCTTGGTAATTCTATTATCTTTCACATGGAAGCTCAAAGTACTGTCTACATTATGAAATAAATAAATTCACAAGGCAAATGCTTTGTTAAAGTGGAGACTGAAAAGCTTATTTATGTGAACAAGGAAAAGTTTCAAGCTTGGGCTCTACCTTCTTTGAATCCTGATAGCCTACATTGCTGACTGTTCTTTTACACTTACTATCCCAGCTAATCCTCACAGTAATCCTATTAGGGAGGTTTTTATTATGCCTAATTTTAGAAGACTTAGCTATATACTAGTTTCCTTGCCTTTTATAGCTTCTAGAGTCTTCTTGCATTCCTTGGACTGACACTGACCTCTGCTTCTGTCACTTTGCCTCGGTCTCAGACTTTGAGCTTCCTGCCTCCCTCTAATCAAGACTCTTGATGACACTGGGCCCATCTAAATAATGCAATATAACCTCCCCCTCTCAAAACCCTTAAATTAACCACATCTGCAAATTCCTTTCTAACATTTCAGGAACATATTCACAGGTTTTAGGGATTAGAATATGGACATATTATTGGGGAGGGATGAACACTATCTAGCCTACAATATAACCAGTCTCTACAGAAATTAAAAGATATGTCTAAAGCCACACGGATGGTTACTATGAAGGCTGGGTTTCAACTCCAGCCAGGACAGTATAATTCTAAAGTGTATACTCTCATCTATCATGTCTATGGACGGTGCTACACCACAATATGACAAAAATATAGAAAACACAGTATAGATTTACTCACTGTCAATCTCAAAAACAGTTTGCTTGGTCCTGCCTGAAGCTTTTTTTTTAGCCATAAGCTGCAGAAAAGTGAATCTGTTACTTGGAAAAGTACATCTGTGTGCTTTCTCCAGGCAGTCCTGAGACTTCCATGTCTTTATGATTTACACTGTAAAAAAGTCTTGGCACCCAGTTAGTTTCCTGTTGGCAAAATGACTTCACTATATACATCATTCTTATCTTAAATGTTTGTGAAAGTCAGTCAGTCAACAAGCACTTATCGAGTGCCTAAAAAAGCATTTCACATAAATCAATATGCTATAAGACAATAAGATAATCACTCAAATGTCACCAATAAAAGTGGCATTCCTCAAATGAAAGTTTTCAAATGTACAGATTGTGAAAACACACACAAAAAATATTACTACATGGCTAAATTACCCTTAATGATCTGAAGCTTTAGAAGACATCTAAATATCTGTATGTCTATCTACCTACCTACTCACACACAATACATGCATATTTAAGTAAAATACTTTCCGTGAACCAAGCTATTCATTTTTTTAGATGTAACATCCAACACATGGATATGTGTGCAGTAAATAATTAATTAGAAAACATTTGCTGAACTAGGAGGTACTATGAGTTGTACCCTAAAGCATAAAAATGCACTCCACCTTGAGGCCTCTTAGAGATGAGAATAGCAAGTTCCATAGAGTTCCCTGGATTTACTATACTCTAATAAAGGACTCTTTAACATGGAGCTCCATCTGACTGGAATGGTCTCTCTAATCTCTTCACCTCATCAGACTCCTCAAGTGTCACCTTCTCCAAGGCACCTCTCAGTTCCATACAGTCAATGAGATATCCCATTTACATGATTTCACAGCACTCTGTACTTGCCTCTGTGGAGATACAGATTATCATTTGAATTAGCTGGCTATGGACCTGTGTTGCCTACTGTAACATGACATACAGGGAGACAAGGCTGCATCTTAACTACTGGTGTGTAGTCCCCAGCATGGAGTCTAGCTGAAAAGAAAGAAAATGCTATAGGATCTGGAAGATGAAAGGTCTAATAGTGTGTAGAGACATTCCTGTTTCCTGCAGTGCTGGAAATCTCGAATGCAAGTAATACTCAGAACCATATTCCTGCTTCCTCCCAGTTGATGAAACCCCTTCACTTTTACTGAGATTAGCTTAGAATGTAGGAATCAATGTTTCTCTCAAATGGAAGTATATAAATTATATGTATAATTCTTTATGCTAGTAATGAAAACAACAATTATATAAGAATCATGGCCCAATAGGAAATTAAGCTTCTCAAATCAGCCAGTATCACTGGCAGATGCATGCCAGCCCTCACCCCTTAGGGATTTGGAGGCCTAGAGAACGCACACTGAAATAGGCTGCATCTGTTCCAGTTCTGGGTGGCCAAACTCATATCTAAAAATATTCTTTATCCTCGAAATGGATGCAATAAATTGGTAATGTAATATACTACATTGTGTTGTGGGGTGTGTGCATTTGTATTTGATTTCTGTTTGCAAACCTGAAATAACACAGAACGTCAGAGACAGCTTTAGAGTTGTGTCCTGTGCAGGCGTGGAGTAACAGCCTTCAAGGTAGACGGCAAACATACAAATGTCTAGTATCTTCAGGAAAACAGAGAAAAATATGGCTGTTGCATAAAATGAAATTGGTCTGGTAAGTGTTGAATATTGGAAGCTAAGTTTGGAAAGGGGGATAGGAATTTGACATTGAATGGCACTGAAAATAAAATTAAAGAGTAAATGCGGGCAAAAAAAAGGCATAAAAGGATTTTTAGAAATAGGATATTTCATAATTAACTACTGTCATAAAGTCATTTAAGACTAATTCTGTTTTGATGATTTGTCAAGTCTCTTTAGTTTAACTACTTCCCACTGTTCATCTTCCCAGAGCACTGCCCTTGCTGGTTTCTGAAGCTGAAATACGCATGAAAAATTTCATACTAATGTGACATCATCCAGGGCCAGGCTAAAGAGCTACCTCATTTGTGAGACAAGTCCAAATTATCACTCATTAGGTACTCCTCTAATATTCTATTTGAAGTTTCTGGAATAGAGCATACTTTTTATTATGATTAGTTTTGTTTATACCTGTCTCTCCTAGTAGAATAAGAACCTCTTAGGCACAGAAGACATGTCTTATTTCTAACAACAGCAAAAAATGAAAGCGATAATAATAATTGTGAATAATTACATAATGTTTACTGTATGAGAGGGACATCTCTAAGCACATTAGAAGCTCACTCACTACTTTGAATTGATGAAAATGTGACATACAGAGACAGAAGATCATATACATCAGATGAACCAGATTATCCAAAAATACTGGATCCAGAGTTCTTGCTTTTAAACATATGTGATACTATTCTTTACCAAAACCACGGGTGGTGTTTTATATATGCTATAATCAAATAATTGCAAAAATAATAATAAGCCGCTCCATTTACCTAGAGTCTTACCCTCAAAAAATATAGTTGATTTATTAAAACAAATATTTCTTAAGTACATTTTATTTCAAATATGTTCTGTTTTCTCAGGATTCAAAAGCAAACTAGAGTCTCTGCTCTTGTAGGCCTTACAACCCCAAGAGATGATCTACCTACAAAATGTCATTTACAAATAAACTTTAACTCACTTAAAATGGTGCCAACAACCAAAATATGTCTTCAGTCATAATTTTTAATGACAAATGTAAACCTGGATTAGTGCTGATTATTTTAGGGAATTCGTATAGCCTTTTGGACATTTTATTGCTACATGCCAATATCAAGAAAACAAATTTTAATCGGAGCTGTGTGGTTTAGAAATTTCAACAAATTACTTTAGAGAAATTGTTTCCTTGTTCATCAGGATTTATGTATCAGAAAGAATATCCAAACCAGATAGAGATTTTTCCATTGCAAAAGGGAGTAATTTTAGACCCAGACGCAAGCCTTTGATATAATTCTTGACATTTGAATTCACCATGATCTAACTGCTTAGGAAATAGCTGCTTACCTATAAAAGTTAAATGTACTCTCTCATCAATGCGAAGTATTCAATCATATATAGTCAGTTTCTCATGTTTGCAGTTCAGTACCACAAATAAGCCATTACTTTTCTCTTGATTTAACACATAGACTTATCTACTCTTTATGAATTCCTTAATTTGGTGTTACATGGAATACAGATATTCTGGTACTGAAATAGTTGTCTTTTTGAAACGTAAGAGGTGAAAGTATCAAAACCCATTAAATGGCTGTTGAATTTTACCAATATGGCTAATATCTGGGTTTTTTTCAGGCTAAATTTCAAAAGGTCTTTACAGACTTCTTCTGCATTATGGTTCTCTCTAATTGACTACCAATAAAATACTGCTTAATTAAGGTAACAAACACATGTGTCAAATATTTTCAGGAAAAAGTCCCATACAGTTCATTTTAAAAATCAAATTAATTTTAAAACACATTAAATAACCAAACATATCATCAGCTGTCATTTCTACTTTGTACATAGCATGTTTATATAAAAATACACTTGTTTCTAAACAATGACATGGTCTCTTACTTTGCAACTTCTGTACTTTTCTATTCATTGATTTAATTTCTTTTCTACTGTTATTTATTCTAATTTTTCTAAGTTTTCACAGGCCATTTTTAAAAACTCATAACTTTTTTTATTTTAGTATATTCAAAACTGATACTTAGAATGTAGGTTATAATTGTTCAACATTATCATATTTGCTTGTGGTGATATCAGAGTATTCTCTCATTTGCAAAATGAGTGCTTAAAAGAGAAATGCTATGGTAAAGAATCAATTTTATTATAAAATGTTAATAGGCTGGTAAGGTGGTATAGAATAAGCCTATTTCAACTCCTGTAATAATTTCTTATGCATTCTCAAAGGAGATGATTAAAAATGTACTGTCAAGACCTCTATATAAAAGAAAAATATCACATAGGCATTAATATAAATCTCAATTTCTAAATCATAATCAAAAATTATATGTAATTGTATTTTCAATGGATCTCCCATGATATCCTGCATTATTCAATGAAATAATAAGATGAAAACAATTCTTCTTGAATAACCCGTCTGATTTATTATACATTTAAGTCAAGAATAAATTCTTCCTTCTGTATTGCTTCTCAGCTAAGTTACATAGATTCATAAGAGCACAGATCCACAGAACATCTAAATTATTTATTAGGAAAGAAACAAGATTTGCCTTGGCTTATGTTAGAACCTGTGACTTCACAGTGATGTTTTTTTCAACTTGAATGTTATGTGAATAGCAACAGGAAATATAATCTGCCATTAAAAGTATTAAATCAACCCTCAAAAAATATTTACTTTGAAATTAGCTGCCAGATACAATTAATAAGTTCTAGTAAATCTGATTATTAAATGTGCATGCTACAATACCTAACATTTTCTGACAGGATTCTATTACTCTGACACATCAAAGAAACTGAATACTTAATAACATTCAAATTCTGGAACAAGGATGAATCATTCATTTCCATATTTCAAAGCATTATATGAAAGAACATTTCAGAGACATTCTATATTTTTCATGTGGTGCTGAAAATTTTAAAAAAGATAAAATCTAAACAAATTACATTGTTTATAGAAGTTAACAATCCATCGTTCCTATCAAGTTAGTTTTACTATTTTTCCTTTGTCTCTTTCTTCACATGGACCCTTATTTTTCTCTAAAATATGATTCATGACAACACATTGAGAGTGTTCTCTAAATCACTTAATTCATTTTTTTGCCACTCTGCAGATTGAATTGTTTCACTTCTCATATTATTTAGTGAAGGATAAATAAAAAATATTTCTCTGCAGGTAGAAAATAGAATATTATAATTCCCGTAAGTAATAGGTCTTCTTTCTAGCTTTGAGGACTATGGGTGCCAGAATACCTACTTTTAAAAACTGAATCACATTAAAAAATGTGAGGTCACTTACCAGTCAGTTTACCTCTAGTCAGGCATCTCCAAACAAAACTGACACTGAAAGAAGTAAAAAAATATTAATTAAAAAACAAGAGTAAAAATATAAAAATTAACTATTTTACAGTAAAACTATCATACTGTTAAAGCTACATTAACACAGCTAATAAGTAAGTACATGGTATTAAGGCAAAATGCATTTCAAAGACATAATGATCACTGAATCTCCATATATATGAAATTCACACAAATTAATCTTCATTTATAAAAAGGATGAAATTCAGTAAATTTTTTAAAGGCACCAACTAGGGTTAGAATGCTTTAAGGATGAAAAATTTTCCAGTTAGAGTCTATGCTGACTTAATGCGTAAGCAGATATGATAAAAATAGAAATGATCAAAAAATAATAAAATACCTAGGAATAAACTTAACCAAGGAGGTGAAAGGAGGTGAAAGTCTTGTACTCTCAAACTATAAAATGCTGATGAAGGAAACTGAAGATGACACAAATGTAAAGAACAAATTTTGTTGTGTTGGAAGAACAAGTTTTGTTAAAATGTCCATACTACACAAAGCAATCTACAGATTTACTGTAATCTGTACCAAAATACCAGTAGTATTTTTCACAGAACTACAACAAACAATCTTAATATTATTTTGGAACCACAGAAGACCCCAAACAGCCAAAGCAATCTTGAAAAAAAATGAAACTGGAGGTATCACAATCCCAGATTTCAAGATATGCTGTAAACCTGTAGTAATCAAAACAGCATTGTAGGGGCGCCTGGGTGGCTCAGTTGGTTAAGCAACTGCCTTCGGCTCAGGTCATGATCCCGGAGACCTGGGATCGAGCCCCACATCGGGCTCCCTGCTCGGCAGGAAGCCTGCTTCTCCCTCTCTCGCTCCCCCTGCTTGTGTTCCCTCTCTAGCTGTGTTTCTCTCTGTCAAATAAATAAATAAAATCTTTAAAAAAAAAACAAAAAAAACAAAAAAAAACAAAAAAAAAACAGCATTGTATTGGCACAGAAACAGATACAGAGGTCAATGAAACAGAATAGAAAATCTACAAATAAATCCACACCTTTATGGTCAATTAATCTTTAACAAAGGAGGCAAGAATATGCAATGAGAAAAGGACAGTCTCTTCAATAATGGTGATGGGAAAACTGGACAACTACATGCAAAAGAATGAAATGGACCACTTCCTTATACCATATACAAAAATAAACTCAAAACATATTAAGGACCTAAATGTGAGACCTGAAATCATTAAATCCTAGAAGAGAACATAGGTGGTAATTTCTCTGACATGGGCTGTAGCAACATTTTCCTAGATATGTCTCCTGAGGCAAGGGGAAAAAAGCAAGATAAACTACCGGGACCGCATCAAAGTTAAAAGCTTCTGCACAGCAAAGGAAACAATGAATAATACTAAACGACAGCCAACTGAATGGGAGAAGATATTTATAAATGACATATCCAATGAAGGGTTAGTATCCAAAATTTATCCAGAACTTACACAACTCACCCCCCCCAAAAAAAAAGTCCAGGCAGAAGACATGAACAGATATTTCTCCAAAGAAGATATCCAGATCATCAACTGACACATGAAAAATGCTTAACATCACTCATCATCAGGGAAACACAGGTCAGAACTACAATGAGTGATCACCTCACACCTTTCAGAATGACTAAAATAAAAAAAAATGTAAGAAGCAAAAATGTTTGGTAAGATTGTGGAGAAAAAGGAACCCTCATCTACTGTTGGTAGGAATGTAAACTGGTGCTGTGACTATGGACGACAGTATGGAGGTTCTTCAAAAAATTAAAAATAGAATTACCCTATGATCCAATAATTCCCCTACTGAGTACACATGAAGAATACAAAAGCACTAATTTGAAAAGGTATATGCACCCCTATGTTTATAGCAGCATTATTTACAATAGCCAAATTATGGAAGCAACCCAAGTATTCATTGTTAGATGAATGAAGAAGATGTGGTGTACATATATACAAATATACAAACATACACACACAATGAAATATTACTAGACCATAAATAAAGAAATCTTGCCATTTGCATCAACATAAATGGATATAAAGAGTATAATGCTAAATGAAATAAGTCAGAAAAAGACAAAGACAAATATCATATATTGCAATGGAAAAAGAGAGACAAACCAAGAAACAGGCTCTTAATTATAAAGAACTAATAGTTACCAGAGGGGTGGTTGGTGGAGTGATGGATGAAATAGGTGAAAGGGATTAATAGTATATTTATCATGAGGAGCACTGAATAATGTATAGAATCACCGAATGACTATATTGTACACCTGAGGCTCATACACATTATATTTACTTACTATACTGGAATTTAAAAAAAAAAGTTGGTCATATTTACTGTAGCTTTAAAAAACAAAAAAATATGAATAGCTTGGAGATTGGCAAACTTTTCACCTAAACAGACAGTAAATATTTTAGGCTTCACAGGCATGCTGTATCTTTCTCAACTACTCAATTCTATATATGTGAAGGAATAGGTATGCATGTGCAATTAAACTTCATTGACAAAATCAGTCACCTGGCAAGTATTTGACCCCAGGCCACAGTTTGCTGACTCCTGAAAAAGTACACTGAGTATTCGAACTCAGAAATATGAATCCTAACACATGAAAGACAAAGGAAATATAGAAAATTACTGGGAATGAATAATTAGAGACCTCAGCTTCAGAATAAACTATGTGATTTAAAAATCATCCTATAAAAAACCTGCCCAGGGCGCCTGAGTGGCTCACTGGGTTAAAGCCTCTGCCTTCGCTCAGGTCATGATCTCAGGGACCTGGGATCAGATCAAGGTCCGCAACCTGCTCTCTGCTCTGCAGGGAGCCTGCTTCCTCCACTCTCTCTGCCTGTCTCTCTGCCTACTTGTGATCTCTCTCTGTCAAATAAATAAATGAAATCTTAAAAAAAGAAAAAATAGACCTGCAGAGGTCTCAGCCCCAAATGATGAAATAGGAGATGCAGAAAAATTGTTTCTAATACTTATAGTAAATATTAAAATACATTATAAATGTAAGGTAGATATCATATCTAAACAGTTTAGTCTAAAATACACTAAAAATATGACAGTAAATAGGAAATGTCATATTTTTAAAGGAACAAAAGCAAGTATTTGTTGATTTTTATGTATGCTTTTTAAAAAATATGCTAAGTAACAGAAGATTCCTCGGACCTCACTTAGGCTTCTAGATTAGGGAATTCAAATATTAAATGAGAAAGAATAACAGATTGGAATTAGCCAGACCGAATCATAAGGCCAGCTTTACAGTCCTGAGTTGAAGAAATGAAAGTATTGTTCTAGATAAAGGTCTGATGTCAGTCTGGGAGTTGTGAGGGGCTGCCTACAATATTTCATCATTTGATCATGAGTTAATCAATATGTAATACCACTAAAAACAAGAGAAGAGACTGAACGCAAACATAATCAAGTATTGGGTATCCGGGAAGCTCAGTGAGTCTTGCTATTAGCTCAGGTCATGATCTCAGGGTTGTGGGATTGAGCCCCACTTTTGGCTTCATGCTGGCCTGAAGCCTGCTTAAGATTCTCTCTCTCTCTACTTCTGCCCCCTTCCCTCATTCCCTCTAAAAATAAATGAAAAAATAAAATTTTAAAACCATAATCAATTATTTTTATTTATTTTTTAAAAGATTTTATTTATGTATTTGACAGAGAGAGACACACACAGCTAGAGAGGGAACACAAGCAGGGGGAGTGGGAGAGGGAGAAGCAGGCTTCCCGCCCAGCAGGGAGCCTGGTGTGGGGCTCAATCCCAGGAAGCTGGGATCACGACCTGAGCCAATAGCAGACACTTAATGACTGAGCTATCCAGGCACCCCCACAATTGAGTATTTAGGAAGATATTAATTTTACTGTTTTTAGCAACATGAAATCAACTTCAAATAGGGAAACGGATTACGCAGAAAAGAAACAGTTGTATTTGTGACAGAAGAAGTTGGCAACAAGAATTTTTACTATTATTTCACAAAACTGTCACATATTCATTTTTGAGTTTCTGAAAGTGGTTGTGAGTGATAGACCTTAAAATTTATTTCCGTATTTAGTGAGCACCTACTCCAACCCACACACGTAACCTACGTGTACTCCATGTGGCTAATTTCCATTTTGAATGGCTGGATCATCCTAGTAACTTTACCTTTATCAAAAAAGGTTTCTACTTGTCAGAGCAAGAAAGTATTAAGGAAACATCTCTGACAAATCTAAATAGTGGATTTCTGGCTCTCTTCATTCATATGACTCCCAATTACAGGCCCAATGGGTCTTCCCCAAGTCCATATGGTGGATTCTTAACCCCCAGTACCTCAGATTGTGACTGTATATGGAGACACGGTATTTACAGAAGTGATTAAAATTAAATGAGATCACTAGAGTGGGCCCTGATCCAATATGACTGGTGTTCTTATAAGAATAAACTCAGAGACAAACATGAACATACACTGAGGACCATCCGAAGACATAAGGAGAAGCCATCTATAAGCCAAGGAGACAGGCCTCAGAGAAAAAACAAACAAACAAACAAACAAACAAACAAAAAACACAATCCTGCCAACACCTTGATCTCATACTTCTTTTTCCTAGAACTGTGAGAAAGTAAAATTCTGTTTTTAAGGCAACCAGTCATGGTATTTCCTTATGACAGATTTAGTAAACTATTATAACTCCTCTCTCCCCTATAGTACCAACTGAGGAATGGTAGCAGTGCAAAAGACTACCTAAAAGCCAACTTACTCATCCTTCTATCCCCTCTAGCTCCAGTAATTAACACCAATTACAGAAGTATGTCACATGCTTGGACTGAAGAAAGAATAAGCTACATGTGAAGAAGTAAGAAGGAAGGCTCATTGTAAACAGAAGTTCTCAATTCTAAGAAAAGCTATTAATTGATGTAGAAAATGCAATTGAAATCTATGTAGTCAGAAACTATACAATGTCCCTCTTTTTGTACATTCTTAGTTATTGGCTGCATTCCAAAGGCCAGATGTTGGGATTCCAATTAACCATACAACTGTCAAAAATAAGTGTTGTTTTCTGAGACCTTGACAATCTGCTCATCATTTCAGAGAAAATTGAGGCTCTTAAACATTAATTTGCTCAAAGTCAAAAAGGTGATGATATGTAGGTGTTGTGTTCATTACAAAATCACATTGGTCCTTTTCTGAGGTTTATATACTATGGAAACCCTACCTCAGTGGTCAGTTTATTCATTGTTTCAACAAATGTTTATTGATTGCCTGCTATGTTCCAGAGACATTTATTATTATTTAGGAAACAACAGTGAACAACACAGACTAAACCTGCCTCCTTGAGTTTATATTCTAACACTGGGTGATGGATAGTAAACAAAAATCATAATAGGAAATTTCATTACATAATATGTGGCAATATTAAAAGTATTAGGCAGAAAAGGGAAAGTACAGCAGGGTAAAGGGTTTGGGGACAGCAGGGTGAAAGTTGACATGGACCAGGCCAGGAGGTCATTTGCAATTTTAAATTGGGTATTCAAGGTAGGCTCATTGACATTTGAGCAAATAATTAAGAGATAAGGGAGCTAACTAGAAATCTATTTCTGTAAAGATTGATCCAAAGAGAGAATTCTACTATGGGCCTTAAGCTTTAAGACTGGAACTTAAAGACTTTTTTTTGAGAAACAGGAAGGCGACAACTGTGACTGCTGCAGTAGTGTGAATGATGGAGAAAGTAGTAGGAGAGGAGAGCAGGCAAATAAAGGAAGGAGACAGAAATGGATCTGGTTAGGAGGGCCTTGCAGGCCACTGATTTTACTCTAAGTATAATGCAGAGCCCTCACAGGGTTTTTTGTTGTAGTTTTTTTTTTTTTTTTTTTAAGATATTTATTTGTTTGACAGAGAGAGATCACAAGTAGGGAGAGAGGCAGGCAGAGAGAGAGGAGGAAGCAGGCTCCCTTCTGAGCAGAAGTCTGGTGCAAGCCTGGATCCCAGGATCCAGGCGTCCTTTGTTGTAGTTTTTTTTTTTTTTTTTTTTTTTTT
>PITA01001721.1:0-124929 GCA_004023965.1 Spilogale gracilis | reverse complement strand
ACCTACCTCCCCTCCATCAATCCTCAGGTTGTTCTCTATAGTTAAGAGTCTATTAGGGATTGTCTCCCTCCCTCTTTTTTTTTTTTTTTCCTTTCCTTTCCCCTATGTTCATATGTTTGGTTTCTTAAATTCCACATATGAGTGAAATCATATGTACTTGTCTTTCTCCGAGTGACTTATTTTGCTTAGCATAACACAGTCCAATTCCACCCACATTGTTGCAAATGGCAAGATTTCATTATTTTTGATGACTGAGAAATATTCCAGTATACATACATAGTCCATTATATACATATATACATATGTATATTTATGTGTATATACGTGTTGTATATATTTATGTATATGTATGTGTATATACATATATGTATATGTTTATGTATCTGTATGTGTATCTGTATGTATATATGTGTTTACATATGTATATGTGTAGATATATACCACATCTTTTTTATCCACTCATCAATGGATAAGACACTTGAGCTCTTTCCATAATTTGGCTATTGTTGATAGTGTTGCTATAAACATTGGGGTGCATGTGCCCCTCTGAATCGGCATTTCTGTATCCTCTGAATAAATACCTACTAACACAATCACTGGCTCATAGGGTAGTTGTATTTTCAACTTTTTGAGGAACCTCCACACTGTTTTCCAGAGTGGCTGTGCCAGTCTGCATTCCCACCAACAATGTAAGAGGAGTTCCCTTACTTTTTTTTGAGGGTTTTATCCAGAAAGGATGCTGTATTTTGTCAAATTCTTTTCTGCATCTATTGAGAGCATCATATGGTTCTTATTTGCATCATAAGGTATCTCATTGGTTGATTTCTGGATATTGAACTACCCCTGCAGCCCAGGGATAAATCCCACCTGATCATGGTGAATAACACTTTTAATGTACTGTTGGATTAGATTAACTTGTATCTTGGTGAGAATTTTTGCATCCATGTTCATCAGGAATATTAGGTTGTAATTATTCTTTTTAATGGAGATCTTTGGTTTTAGAATCACAGTAATGTTAGCCTCATAGAATGTGTTTCTTTTTCTTTCTTTCATTCCTTATTTTTTTTTTTGAAAACATTTTAGAAGAGTAAGTATGAATTCTTTCTTGAATGTTTGGTAGAATTCTTCTAGGAAGCCATTTGGCCCTGGACTATTGTTTGTTGAGATATTTTTGGTTATTGGCTCAATTTCTTTGCTGGTTATGGGTATGTTCAAATTTTCTACTGCTCTAAGATGAAATGTTCTGAATAGATCTGTTAAGCCCATTTGGTCCTATGTGTCATTCAAAGCCACTATTTCCTTGCTGATCTTCTACTTAGATGATCTGTCCATTGCTGTGCATAGGTTATTAAAGTTCCCTACCTTTATTGTATTGTTATCAGTAAGTTTCTTTAGGTTTGCTATTGATTTATATTTTTGGCTGCTTCCAAGTCGGGGGCATAAATATATGTAATTGTTAGATCTTCTGGTTGGATAGACTCCTTTATTATAATATATTGTCCTTCTTCATTTCTTATTTGTTATTAATTGTTTTATACATTTGGCTGCTCCCAAGTTGGGGGCATATTTGCAATTGTTAGATTCTCTTTTTGGATAGACCCTTTATTATGATATAATGGCCTTCTTCATTTCTTATTACAGTCTTCAGTTTAAACTCTAGTTTGTCCAATGTAAGCATTGCTACTCCAGCTTTATTTTGATGTCCATTACCATGACAGTCCACGTGTCTTTGGGTCCAAAATGAGTCTATTTTAAGCAACATATTGATTGGTCTTATTCTTTTTTTTCTTTTCTTCTTCTTTTTCTTTTTTAAAATCCATTCTGTTACCTTATGTCTTCAGTCCCTTTACATTCAGAGTAATTATTGATACATATGAATTCATTGTTCCTGTAGATTGTCCCTGCTCCTTTCTAGACTTTGTTGCTCTTGTTTTCTCTTTCCCACACAAAGAGTCCCCTTAACTATTTCCTATAGGGCAGGTCTAAAGCCCGTGAACTCTTAGTTTTTGCTTTTTTGGAAATCCTTTATCTCTCCTTCTATTCTGAATGACAGTCTGGCTGGATATAGTATTCCTGGCTACATATTTTCCCCACTTTGCATACTGACTACTTGCACACCACTTGCTTCTGGCCTGCCAAGTTTCTTTGGACAGGTCTGCTCCTATCCTTTTGGGACTACCTTTGTAGTAGTTAAGGACTTTTTGTCCCCAGGTACGTTCAGAATTCTCTTTATCCTTGTATGTTCCAAATTTCACTATGAGATGTCTTGATTTTGACCTGTTTTTGTCAATTTTTAAAAAAGATTGTATTTATTTATTTGACAGAGAGATACAGCGAGAGAGGGAACACAAGCAGGGAGAGTGGGAGAGGGAGAAGCAGGCTCCTTGCTGAGCAAGGAGCCAGATGTGGGGCTTGATCCCAAGATCCTGGAATCATGGTCTGAGTCGAAGGCAGAAGCTTGATGGATGAGTTGCCCAGGCGCCCCTGTTTTTGTTCATTTCAAGAGAGTTCTCTGTGCCTCTTAGACTTGGTTCCTTCCCAAGATTATGGGAAGTTCTCAGCTATAATTTGTTCAAATAAACCTTCTGCCCCTTTCTTCCACTCTTCTCTTTCTGGAACTTCTATAATATGCATATCATTGCACTTTGTGGAATTGCTGAGTTCCCTAAATCTGTATTTCTGATCTAATAGTTTTCTTTCCCTCTTCTTTTCGGCTTCATTATTTCCCATAACTTTATCTTTTATATCACCTATTTGTTCCTCTGCTTCTTCCATCCTCATTGCGATAATATCCAGTCAGTTTTGTATTTCAGTTATAGTATTTTTTTTACTTCAGCCTGACTAGTTTTTAGGTCTTTTATCTCTGCTGCCTGAGTTTCTCTGGTGCTTTTAAGGCTTTCAAGCCCAGAAATTATTCTTATGACTGCTATTCTAAATTCTTATTCAGATATATTGCTTATATCTGTTTTGAGCAAATCCTTGGTTGTGATTTCTTCTTGATCTTTCTTTTTGGGAGAATTCCTCCATCTTGTCATTATGTCTAGGTTTCTGTCTTTTGTGTATTATGAAAGCTTGTTATGTTTCCTGCTCATGAGAGTAATACTATATCAAGAAGAGGTCATACAGTATACAGGGTCTGGCACTTCAGTAAGTGTTTCTGGCATACGCTGTGGGCACTCTGCTACTGTGTTTTGGCTGCTCTTTCCCACAGGTCAGTTCTCTGCAGAATTCCTCCTTGCTTATAGTGGGGATTGTTTGGACCTTGAATTATGTGTGCTTTGATTTGTTTGTTCAGATAAGTCTAAAAACAAAACAAAACAAAACAAAACAAAACAAAAACAAAAAGCCTCATCCAAGAAGAAAAGGAAAAGGAACATAAAAAGCAAACAAACAAAAATCTATAATCCTAATTCCAAAGAAAGAGAAAGAAGGAAAGAAAAAAGAAAAGGTGAGAAAGAAGATGGATTCAAAAAACAAGGAAACAAACCTACAAATGAACAAAAATCTGTAAGCCTGATTCAAAGATAAAAGAAAAATAATTAATTTTTTTTATTTATTTTTAAGTTAAAAAAAAAACAAAAACAAAAAACGTCTATCCATGTGTCCACCAGAACTGAAGTTGGTGCTGTGGAGCACTCTATGATTGGTAGATTTGGTACATGTGGGGGGTGGGAGGATGCTGTGTTTGTCTTCTGAGGAATAGGCCTGCTGTCCTGGCTCATGGTCAGACCTGCCCTAGTAAAATGTCCCTGCTCGCACAGGGGGGCAGGATTTGGTCTAAGTGACTCCAGTCTCCACTGAAGGCACTGCCTTTCTCTCTAAAGTCCCACCATGCTGGTGGAGGTGAGGTGGGACATGGAAGATGGGATCACCCCACCCTCTTGACCTCAGAGAGGGAAACTAGAGAACATAGCTGCTCAAGAAGCCCTCAGAGAAACAAATCATCTCCTCTCCTATGTCCCAGGCTTTCATCAGGTCCCTGCCCTCAAACTATCTGTCTCTAAGCCATCAGTATGCCTGATACCACAGTTCTCCTGTGTTTTATCTCTGGCTGGCAGATGGGACTCAAAACTCCAAACCTAAAGGACCCATCAAAGTGTAGCCCTGACCCCTCCCCAGAGGAAAGCCTCCTAGCACTGAACCCACAACATTCTGTCCCAGAAAAGCAGGCATATAGCCACAGGTGCCTGGAGTCTATGGTGAAGCATAGTAAAAAACTGCAACTAGGTTATCTGCCCTCTGTGCATGTCTCTGTCCTCTGCTGTTCAATAGCTGCTCGATGGTGCCCAGTTGGTTCTTTGTCCTTGGAGAGGCAATATGCCCTCTTCCAAATTTACTCCAGGAAGGGAAATATCCAGTGAAACCCAGGAGATCTGCACAACACCACATCTTGCATGAACCCTACATGCCGCTCTCTCTCCTGCTCCTCCCTCTATCCCTGACTTCCATGAAAAGGGCTCCCTCCCCTCCCCAACACTACAACTTTTCTCTCCCCTGAATCATGTCTCCAAACCTCGCATCTGCTTTGTTCTCCCCCTCCAATTGTGCAGACTGTTTTCTTAACCCTCAGATTGATTTCCTAGTTTTTCAAAATGATTTGATATTGAGCTAGCTATGTTCAAAGGATGAGCCAAGCCCAGGGTCCCCCTACTACTCAGCCATTACAGGGTTTTGACCAAAAATTAATTCTTATTAAGAGGAATGCTCTGGCTGCTACAAAGCATAGATCTGGGTTTTAGTCAAGGTATAAGCAGGGACAGGAATTAGGAAGTTACTGCAGTAATCCTCAAGAAAGATGGTCATGTTTTGGACCATGGTAGCAGCAATGGAAATTATGAGAGACGACTACTAAAGTATTTTAAAGATACTAGACATGTGAAGATATCCTGGCATATTATATATGGGTTCTGAGAGAAAGAGGGGAAGAAACCTGTTGTGTTAATATGTGAGTTCTTTCCATTAAGATTTCTCTTTTATATAATACATGTTGCATGGTGTGATAAAGCATGAACTCTGAAGAAAGGCAAACGTGGGGTTGAGTTCTGGCCCTACTATGTAACAGACATCTCTTTCAACAAAACAGGGCTATGCTTAAGAGCTCAAGTCTAAAGTCTTATGATCCTTTATGTGAATGCTGGCTCTTTCACTAACTAACGTTGAGCAATTTACTTTGACCCTCTAATCCTCAGTACTCTTATTATATAACCAGGATCGTAAACATAATTACCAGAGAGAAAAAGACACAAAGAGGTGGGGGAGGGAGAAAGAATGTATTACATCTGTTAAGGCCTATTGAACAGTATTAGCTCCGTGCCAAACATAGCAGGTGTGTTAGATTGAATTAATGGCTCCAATGCCTCCTCCCTCCCCGTAGCCACACTCCTTGCCATGTAATTTTGTAGTTGCTTCTTCTAAAGAGGAAAAGTCCTTACTTCTTAACTTTGGTTTGAGTTCTGTGTCTTACTTTGGCCTCTAGAATGACACAGAAGTGACGGTGTGACAATTCTAAGCCCAGTCCTTAAAAGGCTTTGGACATTTCTGCTTTCTTCTGCACCTCTCTCCTAGATTCCCCTGAAAATGAGAGCACTCTGGGACACAGCATATTCTTTAGACCCTTGACATGCTGCTAGAAACAGAGCAGCTTCAGCTGACTCACCCTACAGAAGAGCTGCCAAAGGATCCCCAACCAACCATAGACATGTGAGTAAGAACCAACAGTTGGTCTTTTCAGTCACTGAGTTTGGGGATGCTTTGTTGCACAGTTATAGCTCAGTGAAACAGTAGGCACTGAACAATCCTAGCCCGCTTCCTTAACGTTTTGATTAAAACCAAAAACCAAGCAACCTGTCAACTGAATCACCTTCCTTTACTGTATTGCTTTTAATACTTTAATGCTGAGAGCAAATTCTACAAAACAAAATACCAAATTCTACCTTACAGCAGTCTAAGCATCACTTAGCTCCTCCCTCAAGTTATAGAATACCTTAGAGAGTTTGGTAGGTGCTACAAAGCTTCAAGTAGGCTCACCAGCCAGAGCCAATGGGTTTGAGCACCATCCCTGACTTTATCTGAGCACTCTCTTACTGTATACACAATAGGAGATTGAGCTACTTTAAGCCAATTCTTCCCAAATAAAATATGCCTAAGAGAAAAGATAAAACATTCTCTAGTGTGTGTTGGAGGTGTATATTGTTCTCACTGAGGCTATTACTACATTTTAAATAATTTTTAAGTGATATATACAGAGAGAATATGTGTGCCTATCCTCTTTATTTGTGGATTCTCTGTTTATAAATTTGTGTACTAGCTAAAATATATGCATATTCCCGAATCAATATATGAGAGACTTTCAGCCATTTGTAGACAGGTGCAGAGTGGTGAGAATTTTGAGTCACCTGGTGACTGGTGAGCCTGTTCCCAGCTGCAGTTGATGTTTCAGCACTCCTACTGGAAATAAGTGTGTCCTTTTCATGGTCTATTTGGTCCCATGTTTTCTCATTTTTGTGCTTTTTATTGGTGATTCCACTCTTTAAAACAGCCCCCATGTGTAGTGCTAAAGTGCTATCAAAGCTGTGATGTGCCTTATGGAGAAAATACATACGTTAGATAAGCTTTGTTCAGCCATGAATTACAGTGATGATACTGTGAGTTAGTGTTAATGAATCAACAATATATAATACAGGGTCTTCACACATAAAACAAGGTTATCTACTGATCAACGGACAAAAATACTATGACCAGAGGTTCACAGAACTGAACCCTATATTTTTGCTAGGAACAGGGGTTTAGCATTTGCTAGTATAATATTTGTGGTAACCACAGAACAAAACTATAGCAATTAGTGGGGACTGACCATGTGCATGTGTGTATTTGTGTGTATATATAGTCATATATCTGCATATCTCCCAATATTGATCAAATGTCTCCATTATTACAGTATTTTAATGATAATCCCCAATAGTTTCAATCTTTACAGATAGAGGGCACTACTTTCTGTAAGCCAAGCCTAGGACCTGTCACAAAAAGATGGTGAGGGACAATCTTCCTAGCAGTTTTAGTCATTCAGGTCTTCATCTTTTTAAACTTCTGGGGTTGTAACATTAAATGAGTGGGATTATTATCATGTGAGTGGGAGAAAAAAAGCCAAATGCCTATCTGTCCCAAACTTACTTATAAAGCAATGTGTCAAAAAGAGTTAAATATCTCATTAAAATAAGGATTACAATATTTAATGAGAAGTATCAAGGGCAACAGCATATTCCTAAAATAACCATTTCTTCACTGGATTCCCCTGTCTTTTTTTTTTTTTTTTTTAAGATTTTATTTATTTGACAGCGAGAAACACAGCTAGAGAGGGAACACAAGCAGGGGGAGTGAGAGAGGGAGAAGCAGGCTTCCCGCCAAGCAGGGAGCCCGATATGGGGCTCAATCCCGGGTCTCCGGGATCATGACCTGAGCCTAAGGCAGTCACTTAACCAACTGAGCCACCCAGGAGCCCTCCTCCTTGTCTTTTTTGAACTGAAAGCATTTTCTATGTATCTCATTACTACACGGAAACTCTATTGCAATAATCTTATTACTTTTGTCTTTGATCTCTAAATCCCTAGCCTAATATTTGCCACACAATGAGTGCTCACTGCATGTCATGAAAAATTATGGAATATTTAAGTGTCACCACATGACACTGGAGCTTCACATATATTTTAAATGCATATATACATGTGCATATCATGTGGATATTTAAAAGGTACCATTAATATCAGTATAAACGACCCCAAACCAAATACTTTACCTCACCTTCCTAAGGAATTTCTTTTTAAATTTACGTCCAAGACCAGTCAAGTTGATGGAGGAGGTCACTGAGAAGACGTGACTGCTAAATAGAGCTGGATCCAGGAAATAAGAGGCTCCTCACCCCCTCTCTTGTCCTTGGAATATATGTTTTGTCCACTGCTTCCATGGCTGGAGCCATTATAAGGATGCGGCCTTAGAGAGTAATGTGTTGTTGAAACCATCTGGAAGGTATACATGACTGAATCCAATTAAGGCCTCTATAGAAACCTCTTAAGGTTTTCTCGAGAGATCTACTTGTCTTGTAGCCACCCAAAACAAGCCTTCCATGTGAGTTCCCTTGTTTATTAAACCTGCCTCCTACTAGTCCAGAGTGGCCTGCCTCTTTCTTTGGCCTTTTCCTTGCACTTTGTGGGGGGGTGCTGTTTTGCACACCAACACGAGTGTAGTGGAAAGAGCATGATCTTTGTTAAATAGGGGTTTACATTCTGGTTCTACCACTTACTCATCATGGAATATCCAAAAAGCTACAAAACTTGTCTCATCTTCAGCTTCTTTATATATAAAATGGGTGGTAGGATAAAATTACTCGAGAGAGCTGTGTGGATTGTGCCAGATCTCTGCATAGAGTATACACTTTATACATGCTAGTGTTTTTTTGTCCCTAAGGTCTTACTTATGTGCATACCTTCAAATAGTCCAATGATAAATTGACTTCTCATAGAGATGAACGTTGTTGTTTTAATTTCAGAAATGTAGGAATCTGGATTGCAGCTGGAGGGCTGTGAATTATCCAAAAAAAAAAAAAGTCTGCTATGGGCAATAATTTTAATGTTAATTAACTCCATCTGGAAGGAAAAGCAGGTGTTGAAATTGATCACTTAAGTACAGAAAGCAAAGGCTGTTTACTAAACTCTCCCTAAATTAATTTGGCTGAGCTTGTGGTTAAATTGCTTTCAAGTCACTTTTCTATGAATGTCTTATACCAAATGTTGAAATCGGAAAAAGTAAACCAAGCAGATTTTAATGAAATGTAACAATTTGGACTGAAAGGTCACCTAAGAATAAAAATTATATTTTAAAAATGAAAAAAAGGCAATATTTTTGCTTCAATAGCAGGTGGAATCTGAGCAAAAACCTATGGCATTTTTCATTTCATTCCATTCATTTCACAAATCACCTGAAACAAACCAAAGTGCGAGCACTAGAAAAAAATAGAGTCCTGTGCTCTCTATTAAAACAATTGAGTCAGATGTGCCAGGAAGTTTCAGGAAGGTACATTTAACAAGTCAGGGAATTTTTATTCTCACTAAAACTTAAGAATCATAGCACTGAACACAGTATGGAGGTTCCTCAAAAAGTTGAAAATAGAGCTACTCTATGACCCAGCATCACACTACTGGGTATTTACACCAAAGATATAAATGTAGTGATCCAAAGGGGCACATGCACCCCAATGTTTATAGCAGCCATGTCCCCACAATATCCAAACTATGGGAAGAGCCCAGATGTCCATCAACAGATGAATGGATAAAGACGATGTAATATATATATATATAGCAATACTATGCAGCCATCAAAAAAACCAAAAAACAAAAAACAAAAATCACGGAATCTTGCCATTTGCAATGACGTGGATGGAACTAGAGAGTATTATGCTAAGTGAAATAAATCAATCATTATCCAAAGATCTCTCTGATATGATAAATTTGAGAAGCAGTGTGGGGGGTTGTGGGGAAAAGGGAAGGAAAAATGAAACAAGATGGGACTAGGAAGAGAGACAAACCCTAAGAGACTCAATCTCAGGAAACAAAGGGAGGGTTGATGGAGGGGAGGGAGGTGGAAGGGATGGAGTGGCTGGGTGATGGACATTGGGGAGTGTTTGTGCTAGGGTTGAGTGCTGTGTGTAAGAGTACCTCTGAAACAATACATTCTATGTTAATAAAAAAAATAGAAAAAAAAAAGAATCATTGTCCTAAGAATAGAGAGACATCAAGTCATATAATAGTAATACAGGAACCTAGAAAGATAACAGATTAGTATCATGATTGTCTGAAAAGGTAAAACATAACATTGAAGCTTGGAAAATATCAGTAAACAAATATAATTTACCACTTAAGAAAATAGTGATACAATGATTGTGTTCACTCAATTTCTTTGCCTTCTATCATCATTTAACTCCTCAACAGAAAACCCAGACTCCTGAAATGTATTTCCAAGACCTTGCATAATCTGATTCGGTTGTCCATCCCACTCCAAAGGGCAGTCCCAAACCAGCATCAGTATCACCCAGACTTACAGAATCAGAAGTTCTGGGGGGCAGAGTCCAGAAATCTGTGTTTTATTAAGGTCTCCAGATGATTCTGATGCAGACTAGAGTTTGAACACTATGCACCCTCTTAGTTCATCATGATTCATCAGATTTCAGTCCACTTTTATGAACAAGGCATTAGGATGAGACTACTGTGGGAAATATTACTGGGTTTTGTTTCCATTGCTAGACAGAGTGCAAGCTTTAGTTGTAAAATGAATAAATTCTGGGGATTTAATGTACAACATGGGGCCTGTAGTTAACAATACTGTATTGCATACTTGAAAGCTTCTATGAGAGTTGGGCTTTAATGATCTCACCATAACAAAAACAGAATGGTAGTAATGTGAAGTGAAGGATGGGTTAAACTTACTGTGCAAAACATTTCACAATATAACATGTATGAAATCAGTACATAGTACATCTTAAACTTATACAACGGCATATGTTGATTATATCTCAAAACTAGAAAAAAGAAGAGAAAATAATATATGAATAAAATCTTTTGATAGACCCTGTTAATGTCTCCAGCCATGAAAGAACTAACACTTACTGAGTATTTACTACATGTTACTCTCTCTTCTGAGTGCTTTGCTAATTAATCCTCACTACAATCTAAGGATATAGGTTTGATTATTATCACTGCTTCGCACAACGATACTGTGGCACAGAAAGGTCAAACAACAACACCAAAGTCACATGGCAGCTAAAGGATGGAATCAGAAGTTGAACTCAGTCTGTTTTTAGAGTTCACATTCTTCACCACTCTGCAAACTGCTTTCAGGAAATACTAGCAATTCTCACACACCACCTTAAGAATTCTTAGCCTTGATTGAGACAAAGACAATGTCCAAAACTGGGAAAAGGGTGGGATTTTAAAGACCATAACATGGGGCGCCTGGGTGGCTCAATTGGTTGAGCGATTGCCTACAGCTCTGGTCATGATCCCGGAGTCCCGGGATTCAGCCCCACATCAGGCTCCCTGCTCCGCGGGAAGCCTGCTTCTCCCTTTCTCACTCCCTCTGCTTGTGTTTCCTCTCTCGCGGTGTTTCTCTCTGTCAAATCAATAAATAAAATCTTAAAAAAAAAAGTAAAGACCATAACACATAGTATTTTACACTAGGGTAAATTTGTTCCTAATATCCTTCCTTTTTTTTTTTTTAATCAAATGGATTGACACTCCATTTGTCAACTTCATTTCTAAGCTTCTTCCATTTTGATGATACTTTTTGAATGTTTACTAAACTCTATCTTGAGATTTCTATTAAAACAGCCTTTATTAGAAAGGCCTTTCATCTGTGTGAACTTGAAGCAAAACACAGTGTATAAGAACCTCAGTTTTTCCTATGTATAGACTGAAGATAACACTATTATTTAACCATAGAGAAATAGTATGAAATGAGTTAAAGTGCATTTTAAACTTTAAAACATTAATCATATACTTGTAATGTGGTGTCATAGTATTTTTTATACTGAAGGTTTCAGAATTTATTGTTTGGAGACTGTCTCCTTTCACTGACCTTTCAGACAACAATTAGCACTGTCTATATAGACTTGGTTGCACAAAGTGCTTTTTTTTTTTTTTTTTAGAATTCATTCATCAAATCTCAACCCTTACCCTCCACTTCACAGTAGAACATTTTTCAAAGTTTCTTTACTGTAAGATTAACCAATGGTGTTTTTTAAAATGTCATACTCTTTAGTGTGGAAGTTGTAATTAACTAGGCATGGGATCCAGAATACTATATACCTTAAGAAATACCCCACGTGATTGTTATAATGAGTTGAGTGTTAGAAATATTATAGTAAATAGTAAAATTTCCTAGAGATTTAAAAACAAAGACAAAAATCCTATCAGCCATTATCTAATATTAGTATAAAGATTACTTTTGGACACAGATTATTTTTGGACATTTTTTTGCTGTGTTTTTTGGTGTGTGTGTGTGTATGTGTGTTTATTCCAAAACATTTTCCAGAAATGGTAGAGGAGTAATTTCTTTTTTTCCTGGAAGAAAGTTATGTTTTAGTAACACATTAATTTAGATAGACAAGGTTATAAGAGAGTAACAACTTAGATATCAAGTCCCAGTGGGTTAACACAATAAATATCTCTGTATCATTCACACTGTATGTCTGCTGAGGGTTAGGAGGGACTGGAAGGATGTCAATAGAAGATCTACTCCACATGGTGACTAAGGGAACCAGAATGAGTTTCTAACACCTTGTAAGCTATACCATCTAGGAACTGTAGCCTTTCAATTATAAAGGTAGAAGAAGGGAGAGAATGAAAACTCAAATTTGGGATGTCCCTGCCTCAAGCCAGAAGTGACCCACAACTCAATCCTTAGTTCATTGGCTGAAACAGTCAAAAAGTATCATCAAAATGGAAGAAGCTTAGAAATGAAGATTGACAAATGGAGTGTTTTGCAAGCTTTACAATATCTGTCTCAGCCTACTTTAGTTCAACAAATGCTCTAAATAAATAATCACCAATCATTAAGCAATTTAAGACTACCTAGCACTATGGGAAAAGGAGAAAGCTCTAATCAAATTGGTCTCTCACCCCTAAGAATTTAAATTTTACTTAAGGTTTTAGTAGTATAAATCATTATGTTACAATAGGTGTGCATTAAAGATCTTAATGGTGTGTGGCAAGCTTTTTTTTTTTTTAAATGAGCACCTTTAGTAAGACAGAGCTTCATGAAAGATAAGATAAATTAGGACCACAAGATTTAGAACGACTCTGGGTATATGCAGGTATATTCTAAACTTTGAGGGAATCACCATAAGAAAACACACATCATGCTTGTGTAATAATAACATGGGATAAATCATGAAATTCAGCATATGATTCAAGAAAATACAATTCATCATCATAGGAAAGGAAAAAAAAACAGTATTTTTAAGAACCTTCAATATATAAGGATTCAGCTAATGCTTTACCTATGTTATCCGTTTTATTATCAACTAAAGCATTATTCCATTTTAAAGATGGGATAAAAAATGTGAAGCAACTGGATTAACATTATACAATTAGTAAATAGCAAAACTAACATTCAAATCCATGTGGGTCCCATGTTGTCTATGAGAATGTGTATATTTTCCCCATCATATTAAGTGACACTGTGCTAACCTAAGACCTCCTTCACTAAAATCTTGCCCCCCTTTTTTTAAAGATTTTATTTATATATTTGACACAGAGAGAAAGAGAGATCACAACTAGGCAGAGAGGCAGGAAGCGGGGATTGGGGGTGGGGGGAAGCAGACTCCCTGCTGAGCAGACATCAGATGTGGGACTCGATCCCAGGACCCTGAGATCATGACATGAGCCGAAGGAAGAGGCTTAACCCTCTGAGACACCCAGGTGCCCCTAAAATCTTGCCTTTATACAAGAGAAAGAATACTTATAAAACACTATACCAGCAATTTTTTTTAAACATTTTATTTATATATTTGACAGACAGAGAGATCACAAATAGGCAGAGAGGCAGGAAGAGAGAGAGGAGGAAGCAGGCTCCCCGCTGAGCAGAGAGCCCGATGTGGGACTCGATCCCAGGACCCTGACATCATGACCTGAGCCAAAGGCAGAGGCTTAACCCTCTGAGCCACCCAGGCATCCCTATACCAGCAATTTTTGATGAAGTCATAACCAATTCACAGCCACACTCAGTGATCCTGTGATAACTTCATGTATAACATTTCTGTGCTACAGAACCAGAGACATATAAAAAAATAGGCATGATTACTGAGGCATAGTCCTTTGAACAGTCCTCTTCAGCTTTTTCATCCTAAATTACACAAGAATCGGCAGCTAATTAGCAGCTCATTAGCAACATTGATAAACCATGTGACAAAAACAAATGCTGTACTAACAGAAGGGAGAGCTTTCCAATAAATCTGAAATAGAATATAGGATAAAATCAAATTGCTAAAACTAGCTTCCTATAGATCTCTAAATAATTTTGTTATATTTCATGATTTCTCAGTCATTCATGCCTTCAAATGTATATTAATCACCATGTTCAAGGCAATGTGGTAGTATTGGGGATGAAAAATATGTCTCAAATACAATTCTTGCCATCAAGAAGTCCCTAATATAAAAAGATGATTAAGGAGTCTATAAATTCCCTTTTTTTTAAACAATCTTTATGAATCTTAAATATGATCTTTTTAGGTAAAAGTTGGCATTACATTGATATACCCACACATGCACATCTGACTACATATTTGCTGGTTAAACTCTTATTAAGAGAGGCGTGAATTCCATGGCTAAGGGACTGGGAAAAATTCTTGTGTGTCTAAAAATTGGAACTCGGGTGCCTGGGTGGCTCAGAGGTTTAAGCCGCTGCCTTCCATGCAGGTCATGATCTCAGGGTCCTGGAACCGAGTCCCACATCAGGCTCTCTGCTCAGCAGGGAGCCTGCTTCCCTCTCTTTCTCTGCCTGCTTCTCCGCCTATTTGTGATCTCTCTTTCTGTCAAATAAATAAATGAATAAAGTCTTTTAAAAAATTGGGATTAGTTTGAAGCATTTTGAATAACTAGACTTAGCTTTTGTGCAAATCTGATGTACTTCTTCAATTAAAAGCATTCATATTATCAATTTCTGTTAAAACAAAGTTGTAACTCCTTAAAATGGTACACAAGGTCTTGACTTATATTTCCACTTTTTGCCTGTTCTTTCCTATTCATGGATCTCAGAGTACGCCACACCGTATCACATCTATTACTTCCTTTACATTGTACAACCTTCACCCATCTTAAGAACTCACTTTATCTTTACAGTTCCTCCTCATGCTTTAAGATGCAGGTAACATCACCAAATATAGAAGGCCTGCCTATATTCAAGTCAGATTTGGCACACTTCTTATCTACCTATATTGAACTCACCACACCATATAACAGATATCTTATTTGTCTGCTATTTATCCCTTTAGCCCCTGGGCTTTTTTGAGAACAGAGATTGTATCTTCTCATCTCTGTATCTTAGCTGGCTCATACCGGGCAAGGGCATAGTATGAACTTAATATCTGAACTATTAAGTGAGTTAATAAGTGTGTGCTATTCCAATTCACATCTATAATGAGAATATATGAACACTGGGCACAAGAAACTCTGCTTTAAGTTATAGACTTGGTTAAAAGAAAGACATGTACTAACATTGTTTTCTGGTAAAAGAACAAATCTGGCTTTTTTTTTTTTAAGATTTTTAAAAGATTTTATTTATTTGGGCACCTGGGTGGCTCAGTTGGTTAAACGACTGCCTTCAGCTCAGGTCATGATCCTGGAGACCCGGGATCGAGCCCCACATCGGGCTTTCTGCTCCGTGGGAAGCCTGTTTCTCCCTCTCTCAGTCCTTCTGCTTGTGTTCCCTCTCTAGCTGTGTTTCTCTCTGTCAAGTAAGTAAATAAAATCTTAATATATATATATATATATATATATATATATTTTATTTATTTATTTGACAGCCAGAGAGAGATCACAAGTAGGCAGAGAGGCAGGCAGAGAAAGAGGATTTGCAGGCTCCCTGCTGAGCAGAAAGCCTGATGCGGGCCTTGATCCCAGGACCCTGAGATCATGACCTGAGCCGAAGGCAGAGGCTTTAACCCACTGAGCCACCCAGGCGCCCCAAATCTGGCTATCTTAATAAAGTAGTTATGTAGATAACCTTATAGAACAAAACTTTAAAAAAATAAATGTAGATTTTTTTAATGGTCCCTTCAGTATAATTTGTACTTGTCATGATCATAGCTTGGTTACATGATTACATCTAGGAGACCTATTAGAATTATAGAATACTCACAATGCTCTGCTTTAACAGATAGTAGCTATTAATATTATGTGAGTTTTCTTTTATTTTTAAGGATTTTATTTATTTATTTGAGAAGGACAGAGCATGTAAGCACATAAGTGGGGGGGGGGAGAAGGAACAGAGGGATAAAGAGAAGCAGACTCCCCAATGAGCAGAGTGCCAATTTGGGGCTCAATCCCAAGATCCTTAGATGATGATCTGATCCAAAGGCAGACACTTAACCAACTGAGACACCAAGATGCTCCATATTATATGAGTTTTCTTTACAACCTTCCTTTGCAACAGACTGAACTCTTAAAAAAAGAAAACTGTTTTCCTCCTGATCTTTCTTAAATGCAAACAGGAAAAAAAGAAAATCCTAGGTTCAGATCTCTGGAACATGAATGCAACTTAACAACTGAGCTGAATGTTCTTGTGAAGTGAATAAGAAATTGAAAATACGACATGACATGTGAAAAGTCAAGTTGTGAGTACCACAATAAGAAAATGTTCCTCTTCCCTCCCACTTCAGCATTATGCCCATTAAATCACCTTCTAATTCACTTTATCCACTAAGATAGGTTCCATGAGAATTAAAATGTTGGGGTAGAAGATTTAAGAGCAATTCTTAGACCCTGTCTGTTAGGGAACTTCAAGTTTGTCTATCTCTATCATTGGCTTTATTTGGGGGTTAAAAAGATGGAAAAATAAAAGAGCCTTTAGAATACTAAAAATTAAAAGGATGCATATTCTAAAAAAATCAACATAAACTTTAAGAAAAACAATCATTTTTCAATAGAAGACAAAATTAAATTACTTTTGGAAACACATGAAAGATTTAAAAGAGGTTGTAATAAAAGGGCAGTGTTTTTCTAATTTTAAAAAATCCTAAAAAATAGTCAACAGAATCAAACTTATTTTAGAGAATATATGAAGTATAAAATTATATTATCAGTATCAAGAAAGTCAATGTGAAGCTACAGAAGTCATAGTCATTAATTCAGAGAACAGATGAAGAAATCTCTTGAGAACACAGAAGAAAAATAAAAGCATGACCAAGATTAAAGTATGGAGAGAGCTAATAGATATAGAAGACAGAAAAATACATCAAATATTGAAATCTTAAGAATTCAGCATAAATAAATAAAATAGTATGACATAATTAACAGTGACAATTTGAAGAAATTCCCCAGAAAGTAAAAATACGAATGTCTTTAAACTTCTCAACCAAAATTAAACAGAGATGTTCCATAACAAGAAGCATTCTGAAAAAAAAAATAAAGGTTGAATTTAAGTGATAATTTAAAAAGATCTAAGCATTAAAACAGCACCTAAAAATACATGGAATTATTCTAATTCAACCATCCCCTGTGGCAGTAAATTCCAAAAAATAATGAACCAAAATTCAAAGGATTTTGAGTCTCTCTATATAAAATATTCCAAAGAATAAAAAGTATAAAGCAAGGTAAAGATATACGTTTATATCTTTATATAAAGTATATATCTTTATATATATGCCAGGTAGTTAAATATGCTCAGAAAGTGTGTTATATTTTTAAAAAGAAGATATTTTGCCAGCATATTTAAAATAAAAAATCAGGAAGAAAAGGAAATTACTAAAAGGATCTATGAGAACAACTAGGTAAAATGAGTTGGACATTAGATTAACCAATATTTTGTAAATATGCATTTGTTCATAAAACATTCAATATCACAAGGATTTAAAGAGAAGTTATTTATATAAAAATATGTCAACACTGAAAATTGGGTGTTTGTGAAAGATTAAGAGTGTACTCCAATTAGGACAGTTTCTTTATAGTTATCTCATTATTAACATATACTTTTTTTGTAGAAAATGAATAGAAAGAAACATGTATATATACGTGTGTGTGTGTGTGTATATATATATATATATATATATAGTCTCCATCAACTCCCTAGAATTAACCTGGCATAGTTTCTGGTGAGCATCTTTTAGGAAATGGGAAAAATGTTCCTCCATTATATTCAGAAGTTCTTTATTGTTATTGTTTTTAATAGTACATTACTCTTAAGCATTATGTTATGAAGGGTTCTTCTTGTTTCCTTGAGATGCCCTAGCATTGACCTTTGTTACATTCAAAGTATTTGTAGGTCAGTTCCCTCCAGGAATGTACACATCACTGTCATGTCTGTTTCCCATGGGTGGTATGAGTGATGGCTACCTGGCATGCCTACGAATTAATTCAAAGGCAACCTGATATAGCTGTTGTGTGCTTAATGGTCATGAGAAACAGATACAATTTCTTACCTATCGAGCTAAAAATTCTGTGAATGTAACAGGAGAGCTAATGGTTAAAGAAGTGGTCTTTTGGCTGAAATGGGTAAGGAGCCCTGGTTTCATATACATATCCTAAGAATCATGATGTTCTCTTATATAACCCCAGTAGAGATAGCAACATCAATTAATTTTACATGAATACAATACTTCTAATTTGTTGTTTGTAATCTAATAATTTCAGTAGGCCAAATAATGTCATTAGCACTTTTTTTCTCCTCCAGTCTAGGGCCAGGCAGAACATTTCTTCTCAAGTTTCCTTTAATCTATATACAACCGCAGTCTTTCATCAAATTTGATGCTGACATTTTTGAAGATTATAGTTCATTACGTTTCTAATAGAATATTTTTTCATTTAACTTGTCTGAGGTTTCTTAATAATTAACTTTCAGATGTTGCTTTCTTGGCCAGGACACATCATAGGTAATGAGTCCTCCTTAGATTTTGAGGCATGTGATGTCCATTGATCTCTTACTAGAGATTTTAATTTTGATAATCTGGTAAACATTTTGCCCACTTAATGGATATTTGCTCATTGATAGTATTCACTCAAATATATATTTCTTTTTAAAAATATATATTTCAAAGCAAAACTATGTGACTTATCATTTTCTGTGTGTATTCATGTATGTCTTTACTATTGAATGTTGTTGTAGTTTTTGTCTAAGTCTAGGGCTTGCCATGACTGAGGTATTATCTGAGAATTATTAACCTTATTGTACAATCAGACTGTACAAGAGTAAAAGTACTGCAGGTGCTAGTAAGAAGGGGGACACAAAGTACAAAATTCAGACTTTGACCAAAATTGATTAAAAATAAAATAAATATTGCACATGACAATAAATTAAATGTCTCAGAAAGAATCAATCCCTGCCTGAATATAGATGACAAGGTGTTATCTATAATATCTTTGTACACCAGAGTAGTTTTACCTTCTCTGATAGGTTCTGAATAAAGATAAATCTAATTTAAATTTACTTAATAAGTGAAAGCTGGTAGAAATATAAATATATGTATTTTATGTATTGCTTTATTACATATATACATCTCCATATATGTATGTGTATATATGTGTGTGTGTGTATCTTCAAACCAGACTCACATAGTATCCACATTTACGGAAAGAGAAAATGAGGCCTGAAGAGCTTAAACAATTAGTTCAAAGCTACATGGCAGCAAGTGGTACAGTTAGGAATTGAACTAATCCAGGTGACTTCAAAGTTTTAACTATTTGACCCCTTTCATGATGCCATTGCTCCAAAATGTGATTTAGACATTTAAATTACTGGAAGAAGAAGGGAAACAAAACCCCGTATTTCCACCCATAGATGATTACTTGCCTTGAGGAATCAAGATGTATGTACAGTAGAGCATGAGAACTTGATATCTACACACCTGGGTTCAAACATGGACTTTGTCACTAAATAGCTGGGTGATTTTAGCTAAGTGAGTTGACCTCTCCAAGTCCCAACTTCATCTGAAAATTAGGTCAGTGATAATAACCTCCACAAGTGCTTGTGGAAACAAAATGCAGTGATGAGTTAAAGTGTTCAGCATGGTGCTTGGTGCATAGTAAGCACTCAATAAATGATAGCTGCCACTACATTAGATAGGACATGTGAAAGAATAATACTGAAAGGTTGTTTGATTCTATTCTGATTCTGTAGTAATAAAACACTATTAATCTCAACAAATCAGAAAGTATTTCAAGGTCAAACATTTAACAATAACTAATTAATTTTATTTTTATTTTAGTAAATCATTATCGAAAAAAATCATTAGGTGACCTTTTTCGGTTACAGCAATCCAATAAAACTTACATTAGCCAGTGTTTCAGGAACATTAGTCTAATGTGCTTTCAGAGATCACCTTCTCTGAGCATTATAATAAGTTTGTGTGAAAAGCATAAAGCATGTAATATATAATAAGATTTGGACTTTAATGAACCATCATGGCAAAGTAACTAGTACTATAATTCAAAGGTGAGCTTTCCTTAATTAATGAATTAAAAAAGCCAACAGTATTACCTAAATGCTACACTTGATTATACTTTCATTCATTTTTGTTTTTACCATATACCTCTGAACTGTTTAGCAACATGAAGTGAATCTTAAGTGACCTTGGCTATGAAAATAATAGGGAAGAACAGGGGCAACCTAAAAAGAGATGGCATAGCTAGCAATTTGTGTAACTTCCAAAGCATGTAAATATTAGTAAGTTTGGCTACTTTTCATATTGGAATAAGGCATCCAGAAGATTAGCTCTATTACAGTGTTATGGAAGTTTATGTGGGGACAGGACAAATGTTGGTCAGAAGCAGAAATGTAAGCTCTGCATCTTTTTAAGTAACTTTGTCTTTTGTAATAGTTTTTTGTGGGTTTGTTTGTTTGTTTGTTTGTTTTTCTTAAATTGTCTCCTTGTTACCAGGAAATGCAACACCCTGAGTTTGGCCACTACCTTGTTCTTTGTTTCAGTTGGCCATGGCTTTGTTTTCAACAGTCATGTAATAAATCTTTTCCTCCTTCCATCATCAAAACTAAACTGAGAATTGAGAAGTGATCGCCTAACCTTTAAACCATTATCACTGACACTAATAACCTTCAGTTGCTGATAAAATCTAAGGATACTTCTTCCAATATTTATTAGGAATTCTACAGTAATAACTCCAGTTAAGACTTAGGAATTTGTGTCTGAATATCCTGCTACCCCACCCATCCTTAGGTTCCAGGACAAAGAGTTATCTTCATAAGGACAAAAGTCAGATGAGAAATGAAATGCTAGTGACATTAGCAAAGTTTGTTGGTAGATAAGCTTGTGTTTAGGAAGCTAAATGGACTTTTTCTCCTTTCTTGAATCTGAAGGGCCTAAGGGTATGGTCTAGAACCAAGGTCTAGTTACTCATAATGATGATGCTAGCAAACGTTACTGAGAGTACTCTATGGACCAAGAGTTTTTCAAACCACTTTGGGTGTATTAACTCATTTAATCTTCACAATAGTACCAGGCAGTCTCAATCAGCGGCAGGACAAGAACTGGCAGGCTAATGAACCAACCTATTTGTAAGTGGACTAAACTGGCAAGCAGTAGTGTGGTCACAAAATAAGACAATCATTTTCTTAAAATGTGTTTACGTCAGGAGAAGAGAAAGTATAAGAACACTTCAGTCTCTGAGTACAGAAGATGATTATAGCCAAGTCCTTGTAAGGCAACATAACCAGCTCCAGGAATAAGAGGTGACCTGTGAATCTTTCAGCCTCTCATCAGTAACAATAGCAGTACTCTGTCCCATCATGGTTGCACTGATATGAAGCACCCTGGAAAGATGAAGAGCCCTGCTCCAAAGGGCTGTGAGGGTGTAAAGAAGAAAAAAAAATAGATTCCTCCACTAAAAGCTTATAATTTTTACAATTAGGCCATTTATTGGGTACCTCTAAGAGAAACCATATCACATTCTCAAGTTTTTCTTGTCCCTTTGTAACACTGCTAGCCATTGTTGTAGACAGCTAACAAAGATATATAGAGGCAGGAACATGTTTCTGGTGGATGTCAGCATATCATTTGGAGGTGAGCAAGTATCCTTTTATTACAATTAAGGAATAGGAAGACTCCAGAAGGTTACACAACAATTAACTCCAACCCTCGTTGCCTAAGGCTTATCTTGAAAGAACACAAATAACACAACTCCTGTCTTCAAGAAAGAAGTAAATGAAACCAGAATACCTCCCTTGAAAAGAAACCCTACTATTTATTTATTTATTTATTTATTTATTTATTTATTATTTATTATTTATTTTAATTCTATTTTATTTTTTCAGTGTTCCAAGATTCATTGTTTATGCCCCACACCCAGTGCTCCATGCAATACGTGCCCTCAGTACCCACCACCAGGCTCTCCCATCCTCTCACCCTCTTCCCTCCAAGACCCTCAGTTTGTTTCTGAGTCCAAAGTCTATCACAGAAAAGAAATCCTACTTTATGTAAAAGAAAGTGAGGCAGTGGCTTAGACATTTATAGTAATGCACTAAATGAATTATATCTAAAATATTTAAAATAGCTGGTGATTTAGAGTATTGATTATCTAGTTTTGTTAAGCTATGGCAGTTAAAAAGTAAAATGTAGCCAAACTGAAAAGGTTGAGCACTGTTATGAACATGAGTGATCAATACAATGACGGGGCAGCTATGTATTTCTTGTTAAGAAACACCCTGCCTAAACTGAGGCAGAATTAAACAATAAAAAAAAGTACTCTGAAACTGAAATCTTGTATTCTATGCATCATATATTCATATGTGTAGACATATCTACATTTATGTATATCAAAAGTTGGGGGGGCGGGAGGAAAGACTATTCCATGTGAAAAAATACTCTAGAATAAAGATTAAATTATTTTACCAGTGATGTTGCCTTAAGCAAACTATTTAATGTTGCGGAGTCCCAGTTTATCTATATGCTACATGGAACTATGATAATCTGTTCTCTTCACCTTTCAATTATACTTTCAATTTGATACCTCAAGGGAGGTAATGCACAAGAAAGCCCTTTAAAAAAAAAAAGATTTCATTTATTTATTTTGGCAGAGAGAAACAAAGCTAGAGAGGGAACACAAGCAGGGGGAGAGAAGGAGAAGCAGGCTTCCCACCAAGCCCAATCCAGGACTCCAGGATCATGACCTGAGCTGAAGGTAGACGCTTAATGACTGAGCCACCCAGGCACCCCTAGAAAGCTTTTTTTATACTGAAAAATAGTATGTATCTGTAAGGGCTTGCTAACAATAAAGTAATATGATAAACACTGAAGTTTAACTTTCCAGACTGTGTTGCAGTGAGGGTATAGGCATCTGTTTCTTCCCCAAATACTAATCCCATGTATAGTACATAATTGCACAATTTGGAAAGAAAACTGTTAAGAAAATCTCAGGAGGTTCCTATTTACCTTCATGAGTTATTTTTACAATTGACCCAGAAAATAGTTAACATGTGTATTACAAATAATTGCATAAATAATGACAGTGCCAAAGAAACAATCAACAATTATCCATGCACCTCTTGTAACAGTAAATTCCAAGTGCAAAATGCTTGGCAACTTAAATAAGTTGAACTTGTTAATTTTCTGGCAAGAAGATTATGTAGAAAAGAAGCTATTCAAACATATGTGAGCAGCCGGGCTCACTGGCACTTGAAATCCCTAAACAGCTGGCCAGGGAGAAAGCCTACTGTTGAGGATGCATCAGGGCTGGGGGCGCAGGGAGAGAGAAGAAAAAAATGGGCAAGAGAAAGCATTACAGATGTTTTCTTGGATATGTGTTCAATTTGTCAAAAACTTTTCTGATTAAGATCAAAGTTCTGCAATGCTACAGTTAACATTTTCTGAAGATCTACTCCATGTTAGAAATTGTATATGAGATTATCTCATTTATCGCCACAAACTGAAGATGGTATTACGATTCTCATTTTGCAACTGAGTAAACCAAGTTCAGGAGGTTTCAGTGACTTGACCAAGGTAGAGGAGAGAATGAGGATTCACACCTGTGTCTGACTCTGAAGCCCATGTGTTTCTGTAGCTTTGTACCCTCTCTTGGGAGCACGCACATGCAGACGAGCCACAGGGGCTCTTCCAACAGATGAGGCTTCACACTTCTATCAGATAACCTTCCCGGCAATCAGAGACACTTCATGTATTTCACACTAGGTAAATCATATCAAACTTTCAAAATTAGACCACTTCTGACCATCTAAATGGCAATGCATATAGTACAAGTCAACTTCTACACCAAACAGTTCAACTTTTAAGCTTCAATCTAAAATGTATCCTCCCCACTTTTACCATTTAACTATCCCTCAGTCACTTATTCTACTCTCTAACCACCAAAAATCTCTTCAATCCTTTTTCAGACTTGACTCAAATATCACCTCCTCCTTTAAAGACATCCCTCACACTGCATGATAGGAAAAAAAAAAAAAAAATGAAACAATACAAAATAAAACAACAACTGTCAATGACCCAAAACAAGAAATGTTTTCTGCCTTCTTTTAAGTTTCTTTATCTGAATCCTTCTTGGAGAATTTTTCTCTTTTCATCTTAAATTATAAATATTTTTAGGGATGCCTGGGTAGTTCAGCCAGTTAAAGATCCATTTTTGGCTCAGGTTATGAACCCACGGTCCTGGGATTGAGTCCCACATCAGACTCCTTGCTCAGCAGGGAGTCTGCTTCTCCCTCTGCTTGTGCTCTCTATCTTTCTCTGACAAATAAATAAATAAAACCTTTAAAAACAAAACAAACAAAAAAACACTTTTAATCCACATTTGATCATTCCTATGATACTATAATCTCCATAAGGGGAAAGACAATATAGGTTCATCATATTTCAATTCCTCAAGATTGGAACTACAGCCATCAATAAATGTATATACAGGGCCGCCTGGGGAGCTCAGTTGGTTAGGTGACTGCCTTCGGCTCAGGTCATGATCCCGGAGATCCAGGATTAAGTTCTACATTGGGCTCCCTGCTCAGCAGGAAGCCTGCTTCTCCCTCTCTTACTCCCCCTGCTTGTGTTCCCTCTCTGGCTGCGTTTCTCTCTGTCAAATAAATAAATAAAATCTTTTAAAAAATGTATATATAATTAATGATGATGCCATATTTAAACCATGCATACCTTGTCACTTTTCCCATTGCTTATCATTTTTCACATTTTTTTTACATGATTCCAGCACCTAAGTGTAGGGAACTTGTCTTGTATATCTTTGAATCACTCAGTCCTATTTTAGGACCAGTATATAGTTGGTGCTCATTGAATGTACATTCCGTATATAGTGTGCCTCCATGCTATGATTCTAACTCCACCCATTACCTAGGATTAATGTAGCTTCAGTTTCTGTTTATGAAGTCTGCTTTATTGTGTTGTCATACTCAGCCTCCATGTCTCTTACAGCACTGGCTGATTTATCAGTTTATCCTCCAATAAAGTGTCTTATGACAGATGGAAGTGGTCTTTATTTAATGTTAAAATTTTGGAGACATCAATTTTCAGACAATACACTTGAACCTGTCTGTCATTATTAATTGTCTACATATTTCTTTGTGAGGACTCAATACCTAATCCATGGCTTATCAATTTTAAGAGCAATAATTAAGTTGTTATGTGTCTAATGGTACAGAGGTGTAAAACTTTAAAAATAGAATACAACAGTACCCACGACGTGCCATGTGCTCAATGGAGGCTTTGCATCATAATTCAATTAGTTCTTATGTTATGTTAACATAACCCTTTATGTGTCATGCTATTAAACCAGGTTAACTATAGGATGAGACTCAAACAAGGTAAGTATCTTAGAAAGACCATATAGTAAGCATTTGGCAGAGCTGGAATTTATACCAATTTTCTCACTCCCCAGTCTGTACTTTATTCACTTCATCATATTTTCAGAAGAATAAACCAGATCCCAGGAACAAGGCTGACCAAAATCACTGTTTGTATTTTTATACTATCATTTACTCTTTCAGTCATGTGCTCATATAACACCACTAGTTGTTAAACAATTGTGTGAATTATTAATACTCCAGTTGCCCCAAAGACACAGATGTAATGAAAAGAAGGGGCACATGCACACCAATCTTCGAAGCAGCAATGTCCACAAAGCCCAACTGTGGAAGGAGCCGAGATGCTCTTCAACAGGCAAAGGTCCATATATACAATGGATTACTTAGCCATCAGAAAGGATGAATACCCACCATTTGCATCAACGTGGATGGAAATGGAGGGGATTATGTTAAGTGAAATAAGACAAGCAGAGAAAGTCAATTATCATATTGTTTCACTTATTTCTGGAACATAGGGAATAGCATGGAGAACATTAGGAGAAGGAAGGGGAAAATGAAAGGTGGGAAATCAGAAGGGGAGATGAACCATGAGAGACTATGGACTCTGGGAAACTCTGAGGGTGTCAGAGGGGAGGGCATGTGAGGATGGGTTAGCCTAGTGATGGGTATTAAGGAGGGCAATGTATTGCATGGACCACTAGGTGTTATACAAAAATAATGAGCCATGGAACAGTACATGAAAAACTAATGATGCACTGTATGGTGACTAAATAATAATAATAATAATAATAATAATAATAATAATAATAATCCAATTCTGGTGAAAGCAGAAAGGTAACCAGCATTTGCTCAGTTCCCACAAAGTGTCATGACTACAACAAGAGTTTCCTTAAAAATTGTTTTCTGTACCCTTCACAATAACCCTTGGAGATGAAAACATATAATGACTTTCATGTGACTCTCATATATCAATCAAATCAATCAATACACTCAAATGTATCAAATGTACATTCAAATACAATCAATACAATCAAATCAATACATTGCACACCCTAAACTTATACAGTCTTATATGTCAATTATAACTCAATTTTTAAAAAGAAAGAAAAATGCCTTACATAGCCAAATGCCTCACAGAGATGTGGTTAAGGAAACTGGCTGACTGGACCAGAAATTCTCAGCACCAGAAATGATTAATATTTATAATATATTTATTCATGCATTTTCTTTTTCACTCTTTAGAGTGTTTATGCATCCAGACAAAATATTAAGTACTAAGAACATAGCAATAGCCAGCACTATTTTGGTGTCCATTCTCAAGGTGGTCATCCTCTGTGCCACTGGATCCCAAATCTAGCTTGGCATCAGGATAATCAGGGATATTTGTAAAAGTAAAGCTTTTCAAGTCCTCTAATTGAGTGAGAATCTTGGGAATATCAACATATCTATACTTAGAAATGGTTATAGAGGGGATCTGAGTATTAACAATGACTTGAAGCATTTGTGTGGTGTCATATTAGGCTAATCTGGAGCTACATTTCCTAGAATTACCTTCCCTCCATGGTTCCTGCCTATTTGGTATGCAACACATTTTTCAAGAGAGCTGGAGGGCAGAAGTGAAGCAGAAAGTATTTTATTTTTATACTCAGAAGGTCAATGTAGGGCACAAAGTCCTAGGGCAGCTCCCACACTTTTTATATGTAAGCAGGTGTACCTTGGTGATGTGGGACAATAGCGGGGCCCAAAGAATCTTAATATCCTGCTAAACTTCCTTCATTTTCTCTAACTCCCTGGTCAGGGTCATATTTTACTCTGTGATGAAGGGCAATCAACTATCATCTTTGGGAGGATACCTCCAATGTTTAAATTGGAACTTTGGACATGGTAAGAGACCCAAAGGCTTCAGTTTATCGAGCAGGTTCCAGTTTAACCTAAAGATTCCAACTGTTCTTATGTCTGCCACATCACATATATATTCTGTTCTCAGGTATTGGCACTAAATGTAAACAACAGTTTTACATAGATTGTATGGCTATCTCCCACAGATGCCTTATGTCAAATATTTGTAATAAATCTTTATTATATTATAATAATACATATTATATTATTATATATTAAATATGTTATATATTAAATATAATAATATATCACATTAGCATTTATGTATATGTATATATACATATATGTACATTTATACACACAGGTGTGCTTATGTATGTACATAGATATAAATATAAATGTGAGCATATGCAAACACATGCACTCACACACAAACATATAAACATATACACATCCGTTTGTCCATCTAATCAAAAACATCCTAGTGGTTCTGCTTTTCTGACAACCCTGCATGATATAGAAACTGATAGTGAAAGTGATCCCAGAGAAATAGAACTTCAGTGGTGAGTTATCTGAATTGGTTCTGGATTCTCTGGAATTGGTTCCCTGATTCTGATTAAGGACATTAATACTCTTTCCAGTGGTTGGCAGGACACCAGCAGTAACTGTAGAAATACAGTCGCTTAGAAATGTCACCTATAGACCCCAGTAATAAATTGTATAGAGAAGGCAAACTTTTGTGTCACCAAGTATTTGAGGCCATAAAACATGTTAGTAAAAGTAAATAAGATAATTGAGTGGATTGATTATTTCTAAGTGCTTTTTGGAAAACTTAGGGGGAAAATGATGACCCTAGGCTTTAAAGTTCATGTAAGGATTATAAAAATTTCTGTGATAGCCCTGAAAAAAACCCATATACCCCACAGCTGCAGAACAAAGATTTTTGTGAAACCAAACTAAGTCTAATCTTCTAGGCAGCTAAATTACAATGCAAATTGAACTTCTAATTCCTCAGAATATATTATATTAAAGTTTGGCTGTTGATTGGGAAGGATTATAACTGAAAAATTGGGATAGAGACATATGGGCAGATTTTCATAAACCTGGGAACGGTCAACATTAAATTCTGCTGAGTCCCATTTGTCACAGAAGTAGATTTTCTGCTGAGGGGGTTTGTCAGCTCTTTCCTCGAGAACCTATAATGGCTTCCCATGAGGTACTTAGCTAGCAAGGGGTTGCTGATCCTTTTCAAGACATACCTCCAACACTCTTCACTGCTTGTAGACTTAAAACCAGACTCAAGACCACATGGGCTCCACAGTGAGGTGCAAAGTCTGACCCCTAATTAGGCATGAAATATGTCGCAATTAAATGTATGGTTTGGACAATTTATGTAAACAGAAACTGGGACAACATTGTGTAGGAAAAGATCCTTTAGAGACAGAATTGAGGTAGAAGGAATTCAAAATTAAATTAGATCAAATTAATTTGGTTTGAACCATCATTTTCAGATATCTGGATTATATATGTTGGATTGAGGACTGGGAATAAGATCTTAACAGTTAAATTACTTGGCTGGTTAAGTAAAATGTGGACAAAGAGTCACCCACACTAAACAGAAATTGAGATGCAGGGACTTCTTTGGTATCTAGAGGAAGGTACTGAGGGAAACTGGAAACCTATAGTGTACTTAGCACATCAAGATCTTCTCCTTCACGCACTGAATATATCTCCTGGAAGAGTCTGAAGGACAGTTCTGTTATCATGGCTGGGGAGTATATTTGTAAAGGGAGTTCCATCTCCTTGAACAGCACTGAGATGTTCTCTATAAGCCAGAAATGACAGAAGAAACTGCTAACATTGATCTAAGATCCCTAAGTGTAAGGCATAGGATCTTAGATGTCAGAAGCCAAGTTGTAGCTCTTTGTTGCTGAAGTCAAGGTCAGTGTGGTTGCCAAAATGGGTAGCATAGCTGAAACACTTACCATAGTAAATTAAGCCTCTGAGATGTTTTTCATTGACTAATAATGCTGCTCCTAGAACTGAAATATATGGATAGACTTCTGAAGTAAAGTATTTCTTTATTAACACAGGCAGAAAAGAGTTCTAGGATTGAGTTTATAAAGGAGAGTTAAGGCCTGTCAACAAAATCTCAGACATGAGCCAAATCCCAGAGAGATTGCCTTGGATAGAAGGAAGGGTACAGAAAGTCTCTGCTATGCAACCAAAAATATATACTATAAATTTTCCTCCTAGATTTCTCCCCAAAGAAGCTTCTGCCATTTATTGGGGCAAAACAATGAGGGAGACAAAACAGTATTCAGACTGCAGAATTTCCATATATGGGATATGAACTGACACAAATTCATATACACCGAACCTCAATCGCGGTTCCCCCAGTCAGAATACAGACTTGTAGAGGTAAAGTCACCAATGGAATTTATGGTTGGTTCTGTCCCATAGTGGGCACAGAGAGTTCCTGAAACCTTATTATATTTTTCCCCCAGGTCTGGAATATTAAACTGGAGTAGACATACTTGCAAATAGAGAATTTCCACATTGGTTATCTGATCTGTGGGGTGCAGTCTCTTATGATAGGGAGAGCCAAGAAGAAAACTCTAGAACTGCCTCTGTCTACCAAAATAGTAAATTAAAAGCAATGTCATACTTTTCAATGGATTACAGAGATCACTGAACTATACATGACTTGAAAAATGCAAAAGTACTTATCTCCCTCATCTCCTTTCAACTCACCTTCCTGGCCTGTGCAGAACCCAGATGGCTTTACATAAAATTAACATGTAGTGGCTATAGTTGCAGCTGCTCTTCTAGATGTGATTTCATTATTAGAGTAAATCAATGCATCTTTTTGCACCCAGTATTAGATACTGATCTTGATATTCCTCTTCCATATTTCTCCCCCACTACTGGAGTTGTTAGTAAAGATCATCAGATGCTTACTTGCAGCCAGAAGGACCAGCAATATGTCTTCACTTTTACACCTGGAGACTCTATCAACTCATCATTGCTACTTCATAATCCAGTCTTCAGGGACTTCATCATCTTTCCATTCTACAGGACATATATCACACTGATGATGTCATATTGATTGGACTTGATGAGAAGGACATAGTTGCTACTACAGCCTCATACTTGAAGTATGTGTGTTATGCAGTGGAGTTTTTGTTGTTGTTGTTGTTGTTGTTGTTGTTATTGTTTTCCCCAAAAACCCAAAAACCTGCCAACGAAGTCAAATTTCTAGGGTACCTGTGGTCTACCACCTTGTTGAGATATATTTTCTGAGGTTAAAGAGATTGTTGCATCTGAACTTCCTACCATTAAGAAAGAGGCATGATACCTAATGTGCCACTTTGATTACTGAAGGCAAGATACTTCATTTGGACAGGCTGCTTTTATTTATTTACTGAGGAATCTGAAAAGCCATCAGTTTTGAGTGAGGCCCAGAACAGGAGAGGGCTCTGCAAAAGGTCCACATCATGGTACAAACTGTTCTGCTCTTTGGGCTCTATGACTCAGCAGATCTGATACTGCTATTGGAAGATAGGAATGCTACACGTATTTAGCAGGCTACAAAAGACGAATCATAACACATATTTTTTATGATTTGAAACTAAGATATACCACCATCCTCAAATAACTATTCTACTTCTGAGTAACAATATTTGGCTAGGTGCTGGACCTTAATACAGTCAGGTTACTTGACAATGAGCCACTAAGTTACCATATAATCTGAGTTGCTTATCATGATGTGGGTATTATTTCACCTATGAATCCATTAAGTCAATTATACAGAGCATTCCATCATCAAATGTAAATTTTATATATACCATTGGGCTCCAGCACATTCTGAAGTGATGGCTATGGCTTACATTCCTGTTTTATTATCTCCTTCCTTCTGACCTATACCTGTAACCTCATGGTGAGTTTCCCTGTAGCCAACTGACTGAAGGATTAGCAAAAATAAGGTGTGGTTTATAGATGGTTCTGAAAATATGATGGTACTACCAAAAATACATAGCTATAGAACTATAGCTCTGCAACGTACCACAGATGCATTCTGGGGAAACCTGGAAGAATAGTGGTAGATAAAAATTCTTCCAATGGGCAGAAATTAAAGCACAAACTTGGTTGGTCATTTTACCATAGAGGATTGTGTGTGTGTGTGTGTGTGTGTGTGTGTGTGTGTGTGCAAAATCATGGGCTAATGGTTTGGCTGGATGGTCAGAGCTTGGAAGGGACATGATTAGGAAAGTGAGGAAAAGAAGGCAGAGCCATGTAAACAGAATTCTCTGAATGATACAGAATATGAAAATAAATGTGCTGCATATACATGTTCATTATAGGACAGCCTCAGGAGAGGAGTATCTTCATAAGTGGCTGGACAGTTGACCTGTAATCATTATTCATGCTCTTTACCCAACTACTCCAGTACTTTTTTCCAGTAGGCTCATACTGGAGCACTTCAAAAAGTCCTCATGGAGCAATAGTGGAGGTTATGCATATTCTCAGCAAGATGGAATTCCATTCACAAATTATGATCATGTTACAGCTACTGCTGATTGCCCAGTGAATCAACAGCAGAGACCAAAACTGAGAACCCCATCTTCCATATGCCATCACTCCTGGTGGGACTGGCCACATGGCATCAGGTTGGTTAGATAAGATCACTTCCATTAAGGAAGAAGAGCTTTATTCTCACTGGAAGATGCTTAAGCTGGATATAGATTTACTTTCCCTACTCCTGTGTTTGTTAAAATTACCACCTATTTTGGTTTATAGGGTGTCTAATATGTCACAATATTCTATACAGCATTGTTCTTGACCATGGAACTCATTTTACAGGGAACAAGTGAGCCAATAAACTCATTCTGATAAAATCCACTTGTTTCACCATGTTCACAAACACTGAACCAGCTGGTTTAGAAGAGGGATAGAATGCCTTTTGAGGACTGAATTATAGACCTAGGAGACAGCACCTTACGTGCATGGGATAATGTCCTCTAAGCTGCAGCATGTGCCCTAAATCAGTGACAAAGAATTCCTAACATAAGGGAAAAGATAATGAAAAGCCAGTTAGAACTTATGATACTAGTTACCCCACACTAACTCATACTTCCATTGGACCAGTAATGTGCATTCTGAGTTTCAAACTACCAGGAAAGAGAGAGAATTACCCTGAACTGGGGAGTCTGGATTGTCCTATATGGAGAGTAAATGTTCCCTGTTCCAAAATATAACACAAATAAATGAATGTTATTGTATCGAATAATTATGTCGCTTAATTATACTTCAGGAAAGGTAGACTCACTGAAAGAAGATGGCTCCAATATATAATATTTTAAAAGATTTTATTTATTTGTTTATTTGACAGAGAGAGATCAAAAGTAGGCAGAGAAGCAGGCAGAGAGAAAAGAGGAAGCAGGCTCCCTCTGAGCAGAGAGCCCAATGCAGGCCTCGATCCCAGGACCCTGAGATCATGACCTGAGCTGAAGGCAGAAGCTTTAACCCACTGAGCCATGTAGGCACCCTCCAATATGTAATTTTAAAGAAAAACAACAACAACAACAACAACAACAAAAAACCCAGAACAGTAATGTTTACTATGATGACTATCCATCCAGGTATTTAAAACGCTCAAGTGAGTCACATGAAGAAAAATTCACCAATCTCCAGTGTCATCCAAAGTTATTACAAACAGAACTGGAAAATATAACACAATATCAATTCCCATGATATTACATATTGGGAAATTATGTCTAAATTATTCACTGGAACGAAAAGTTAAATAGCCACATGGACCATGAGCTTGCTCATCAGTCCATTAAAAAAAAAAAGAGAGAGAGAAGAAAAAGGGAAAACACTATCTATGGCCTTAGGAGTTTGTGTAATCTGCTGTTTGCATTATTTTAGTTATTGATGAGATAACTCATAGGATTTTTCTAACACTTTTGAGTAAAAGAACCTGAAAAGAACCTGAAACCTAGCATTGGGGGGCAAGTAGAGGGGCAGAAGCCACAGAATATATCCAGTATGACAGCAAGGATCCCTACTCCAGTTCCAAGCCCAGACTTTTCTCAAACTGCCCCAGTTTTGTGATAAGCTTGCTCAGTGGAGAAAACTGATTGACAATGATATTATAGTACATTTTTTTAAAGATTTTATTTATTTGACAGAGAAAGACACAGTAAGAGAGGGAACACAAGCAGGAGGAGTGAGAGAGGGAGAGGCAGGCTTCCGGCTGAGCAGGGAGCTGGATGTGGGGCTGGATCCTGGGACTCTGGGATGTCTCACTGGGCAGAGAGCCCAATGCAGGCCTCGATCCCAGAACCCAGAGATCATGACCTGAGCGGAAGGCAGATGCTCAACAACTGAGCCACCTAGGCACCCCGATATTATAGTACTTTGAAACTCTGGAAACTTTGTGGTGCTTGTTCAATTACTTATATTTAGTAACTGTTATATGTGACATGTTTGTTAAATACCTCTTGTCAGGGCCTTTCACAAATTCTTAGAAGAAAGGAATAATGAACTAGGAGAGCAAGATTTAAAGGATGAATTGTGTGTGAATGATGGAAGAGCCCTCAGGCTGAGTACCTGTAATTTATTCCCTCTGATGTCTCTGCAGTCCTGAGTAACCAAAGCACACCAGACCTACACTTAATCCTGTGATCTGTGACCTGTTAGCTGGTGACTTTGGGCAAGGCACTCAACTGATTGAACTGTTGTTAAGTCCTGGTTTCCTGAACCATATAATGACATTATCATATCGATCTCCTGCAAAACATATGAAAACTTCACGTGACACTTGTAAAATCCTGACTCTGAAATACGAAGTACTCAATAAATGGTGGCTACAGTTATTTTATAGGACATCCAAATTTACAAATTAGACACTGTCATGATATGTTACATTTTGAACAAGAAAAAAAAAAACTAATATTACATCATTTTTTACTTGTAGATAGAAATAGGAAGTGACAAGCAGCTGCTAGAAACTGTGCAGATAAGGTTCACAGATTCTTCAGAATGATTGTTTGCCTTTCTTTCCAACCTGAAAGCAAGTAATCTGTTTTCCAAGTTGTTTTGCTACACCCTCCCCCACCCCAGTCTTTAACAGTGCCTTATTTACTTGTTTTCTAATGATTTCCTGCTGCTTTTCTCATCAGGTTGTCTCTTCTGGAACCGAACATACACACTACAGGCCCTAATTAAGGGTAGCTAAAGTACCTCTTGCTTTTCTGTTTATCCAGTCTACTAGGACTCAAGAGAAATGACCCTGCCACAGTGGGCTCAGCCACAGCTCAGTTGCATCCCTGAAAGGGGACACTGTGTCCACGTCAGATGTGAGCTCCGAATGATACCAGATAAGAATGAAAAATGACAGAATCTCTCACGTGACAAATTATGCCTCTTAATAGTAAAGGGGCAGCTAGAAAGCATTTAGGAAAACCACACAGAAAATATCCAGCAAGTAATGGGAAAAGAGAGTCCTTTGAAAGTAAAATAATAGTAACTCCCTCTTAATATAATTTCCCACTCTTCAGCCTTCCCTCCAACTCTAAAATCCAATCAAACTTAAAGGGAGATTATTTAACTGTGATGGATTTATATCCTACTTTACCAAGAAAAGAGTTAAGATGGTTAATGTGGTTTTTCTTAAGCACTAAGAAATTTCATTTTGAGTCATTGCTTGGACACACTCTGACTGTTTGCTTTTTCTAGTTAATGGGAACTGTTTATTGAGTCGTGTATCCTCCAGAAGCAACACAGACACCTCGAGAGCAAGGTACTTGGCCTGTACCACTTGGCTCCCGTCAAACCCGTGACCCCGTTTGTCTTTCCCTGGTTCGCCTGCACACTGACTCCTGCCAGGCAGCAGTGCCAGTAATCTTCTGAAGAGGAGCTGCAGTGATAGTTTCTACTTCTCCAGGGGCATGTGTCCTCCTCACCTATAATGTTCTGTCACGCTATTTTATTCTTCTTCCATCCTTTTCAATGTTCTTCCCTAAGATCAAAGGAAGTCCCAGCGACAGGATCACGAGCTGGTTCATACTCTTTGTTACTAAGTGGTGGAGGAAAAGAGAACGGGTGTTGGATCCAGACAGGCCTGCATTCACCTCTAGTCTATGCGGTCTGGGGCAAGTCCCAATTTTTTAGTTTCCATATCTCATCTCCATATCACCGGGGTTTTTGCTTTGTGTTAAGACAACACTATATAAACACTCTAAAATGGTTGGGGATAAAGTGATAAAATAAATATAAATGACTGATATGTAGTGGGTACATAAAATAATTTTTCTTTTTTTCTAATTATATTTAATTATGGGACATGGAAATGCTATCTTTCAGATATCTTCCAACTTTACAACCAATCATAACCTTGTAAAGGGCAGGGATCTAGTTCCTAATTCTGTCCAGCCACCCATGACTCTTGGTTCTAACAGGCTCAGTCACTGCTACTCTATCAAAAGCTATATATATCTACTGCCAGTGTCATAGGCTTTGACACTAAAGAACAAGGCAGGGTCGCAGGCCCCTAGAAAACAAGAGGACATTGCTCTGAAACCAGAAAGTGCCAGTCATCATGCATCTTTCAAGAGCTTTACTTTTTGTTTAGAATAAAGCTCATCCTCCTGGCATTAATTTTCTGGTTCTTATGGAAACCTCATCCTCCTGCTCATCTTCAGCCAGTCCCCACTACCCTGAGTCACTCATATCGACTGCAATCCTGCAATCTGTGTCTGCTTTGTTTCTCACTGTGTCTAGGAGACTCTTCCAAACCCTCTTGACAGCCTACTCCTCAAGACTCCGATTAAAGACTGCCATCCCACAAAGCCTTTCCTTAGTGATTCAGGCTGTGAGGTCTTTCTTGCTCTGCACTCTCAAAGTCAGGTCTCCTTCTAGTCCAGAAGCACACCCACAACCTTAAAGAGTCACTTAATACACATTTCTTAAATTACTTAATGATCAATATTTATCTCAATGGATTATCATGATTGACGGTTCTTTTTTATCCATTAGAAACACCGTAAGAACAGAGGATTATGTTGTACCCTGTCACCAAGCTTGTCACACAATGGGTAGTCAGTATCTGTGTACTGAACAAAGCAGTTAAATAGCTACATGGATATTTAAATTTCTCTGACATGCAGTTGTACTGCCGCAAAGGTGAGAAGGACAGAGTCACACAAGGTAATATACACATGAACAGGGTTATCTTTATAGGAAAGCAATGCTTTTTAATTTTATTAACGATAATAACCAATATTTAATATTATGTGCAAGGCAATGTGCTAAGAGATAGAGATGCATTCTTACATAATCACATTAAAATCTATGAGAAAGTTACTGTTATTATTCTTGCCTTAACGTATAGGACACTGAACCTTAGAGGGGCTGGTGGATCACCGACATTACAACTCTAGAGGGTGATAAAGTTGGGATGAGGATCAGGTGTATATGAAGCCAAAGCCCAAGCTATCAAAAACCTACTATCCTGTCCACCACTACTTCTATGCATGATAACTTCCAGAATGTCACTAATACGGTAACAATATTAATGCTCTAAAAGGGATACTGTAGCAACTTAGAGAAATGCAAGTAGCAAGTCACTGAAACATTTCTGGGGAGAACTTTAAGCTTCAGGGGATTTGAAATCATTAACTGGAGTTTGATTAACATGGCAAACATCTGGTACAATGATCACAAACATAGTGGGACAAGGGGTATAGCGTGGTCACACACATGTCATGCACCATCAGAAAACTGCACGGAGACACTGGGAAAAGGTGAGAGCAGAGGATGCCTACCATATGTCATCACCATGATAACTTCATGATATGGGGCATTAAATTCCACTGCTAAATTAGTTCATTCAATCATGGTAAGATAATTCTTTGAAAGTGATTTTTGTTTTTTTCTACTTGATGTAGGAGTAAGAAAGATTAAGTTTTCTCTCATCTCCCCCACTTGCCCTAGTAACGTTTTGTTGTTGTTGTTGTTGTTTTGTTGTTGTTGTTTTAATCAAGGGGAGGCTGGAATATGGATTAACGTCTTGTTTTTCTTAGTGCACTCCAAAGGTTATTGCTCCCTGTGCCTTACATGGCCCATACCTTTGATTAGCTGGGTATGTTTCCTGGTAATTTGGAAAAGACAAAACTGCCACACAAGCAGTGGGTAGAGGGTTGTCTCCCCATTACCTGGGAACACTGAGTATTATGTGTTTCTGGAGGTGCTCTCTGGGCATCAGCGGTATACAGCACCCCAAGGGAAGTTGAAACTTGAGGTCAATCGATTCCATGGATGTTTTAGAGACTAGCACCCAGTAGGTATCCATGTCCATCATAGGCAGGGATAAACAGCACAACTTTCAGTAGCTCATGTGAGTCACTAAACCCAAATGCTGGCATCTATAATAAATTTAAAATTAATGGGCATTTCTTTGACTTTTCTGAACTATGAGAACCCTGGGTTTTCTGTATATTCCCAGGCAAGGATTTCTTGATCCTCCCTTTACCCTTGAATAACAGAGATAAGACTTCCAGGCAACCCTAAAATGTGAAAATGACTCCTTATATAATTGGATACAGGGGGAAAATATAGAAATTACTCATTTCCTGCAACCTGAGTGTATTAGTATGTATTTATATTGATTATGCACTTATTTAACAATCCTTCATTAATCAACAAAATGTTTTAGGCATTCTGCAGCATACAGGGATAAAACAATGATCCAGGCATAATTCCTTATTTTAAAGGGCCCAGGGTACTAGCAAGACAAAGCTAACTGGCAGATACAGGATGGTGTAGAATACTCAAGACTACAGTAAGCATATGCAATCAGTTTTAAAGAATCATAAAAGAGAGACTGCTGATTTGCTCTTTCAGGATTAGGGAAGACTTCCTAGAAAAAGAAAAAAGCTAAGCTGTATTCAAAACAGCTCAGAAACAATGCAAGTTTGGTAAGGTCAACAAAAGTTAAGGGGTATGGACTCAGAATGATTCAGTAGCTAGTGCATCTAGAAAATGGTACAGCTGCCATCCAAATTCTGTGCTGTTTCTACTAATGCAGGTATGAGGAAAAGGTCTTTGTCAAATGAAAGCAGGAATGAGCCCACCAAACAAAATTAAAAGAAAAGCAGACTTCAGCTACTGAGGCCAACATAGAACTCCGTCTTGAGGTCCCACATGAGGCCCAATCTCCAGAAACAGATAAGCAGGCCAAATGTACACAGTCTGCTACTTTACTGGTTTAATAATTCTCATTATACTGATTGCAATCAAATATCCGTAAGATTGGAAGCTCAGAGTCTCTCTTTCCCACTTTAATTCCATGACATGAAACAGAGCTGCTGTTGAATCTCCAGACCAGAGAGGAAATGCTACCTCCTCTCTGGATGGACCCCTGCAGAGACCATTGACTAGAAGCTGCTAAGAGGAGGAAGAAAGTATTAGTAAGTCCCTAGGCTTACCATATGCATTATACAAAGCACACGGGAACTGCACACACCAGAGGCTAAAGCATGCTGTGTGGCAGCAGCAGCAGGAGCAGCACCAGAGACAGCTGGGGTATAGCCACCATGAATTTGCATGAGATGTAATTTTATTAGATAGATGGCCCTATTTGATTAATCATAGCAACTGGTGGGAAACAATATTTGCATAGAACATATCTTTTCTGTCTGGGCCTCCATTGGTATGTGAGACACATTCAACAAAAAGCAGTTAGCAAATGGGCATCGGGCGCATAAAAGGTTTATGTTGTTTTTACGAACAAAATTGCTGTTTACAAGTATCACACAGCAGGTTCTCTGTTTTATGGATAGAAATAATTCACTCTGAAGCTATAAAGGTCCCAAAGAAATAGGTTTGCTTATATCTATCCCATTTTAAATTATGAGAAGTCCACCCCCCCCCACCCCCGCCCCCAGAGTCTTCCACCTTTCCTGGCCATGTCTTGAATATTCACACACACTAGCCAAATGATGAATCCTCGCTGGGGAGGCTTGCAGCTACAGTTCATTTGCAGCATGATAGCTAAATGTCTTTATTCTTTGCGAAGTGCAGGCAAACAGAGAAGTTTCTATAGAAGAAAGAGCCTGACTCTTCATTTTTTCCCAAAGGAGTATGGTTCAGTCCATTTCAAGGGAATAGGAGAACAAAGATTTGTAAGCAAATAAAAAGTAATTCCCACGCTTTGGAAACAATCTTCCCAAACACAGCTTAATTTTTTTGGAAAGGAATGTAAAACATAAACTTATTTTTTTCAATTTGCCTATTTTGACATTCTTTGCTCTCTTTCACTTGAAACAACCAACTACCTCCTTTGGAAAGTGAAACTGGCTTGCAAACTTGTTATCATCATAATGTAATAGGAGAGGGAGGCTCTCCCTCCTCTGCCCAATTAATAAAGGTATAGGACTTCTGGTCTGAAATAGCAACTGAGAACTGACTTTGTCTTTAATGTTCCTACAACAAGAACAGAGAGAAGAAAGTCCCAACAGAGCTGAAAAAGAAAACAAAAAGAAACATTTATAGATTTAAAAAATTTTAGAATTAATGGATAACTATGAAAATAAAACCTAATAATTACAGAATAGAATATAAACATATCATCCTAAGAACTTAAGGATGAGCTGGAAGAAAAGAGAAAGGACAGAATTGAGGGTAAATGTGAACTTTTTAAATTGGATCATCAATAACTAGACTATGTTAATTTAAGCTGTAATGTTAATCATTAAAGAAAGAACTAAATAGGGGTACCTGGGTGGCTCAGAGGGTTAAGCCTCTGCCTTCTGTTCAGGTATGATCTCAGAGTCCTGGGACAAGCCCCACATGGGCTCTCTGCTCAGCAGGGAACCTGCTTCCCCCTCTTTCTCTGCCTGCCTCTGCCTGTTTGTAATCTATCTGTTAAATAAATAAATAAAATTTTGATTAAAAAAAAAAGAACTAAATAGAGGGAAGATTTTTTTCACTTTATATCCATTTGTATTGGTCCAAAGATTTTTGCTCTATATGCACATATATTCCTCTATAAATTAAAACATGAGCTAGCAGGGTGCCTGGGTGGCTCAGTTGGTTGAGTGTCTGCCTTCTGCTCTGGTTGTGATCTCAAGTTGCTGGGATTGGGCCCCATGTCATCTGGCTCCCTGCTCAGTGGGAAGCCTGCTTCTCGCTCCCCTGCCTCTCATTTCCCCTGCTTGTGTTCTCTCACTGTCTAATAAATAAATAAAATCTTTTTAAAAAATGAGCTAGCTGGCATATATATTATGATTCCAACTATGTTAAAGAAGAAGAAAATACAATTTACTTAATATGCATAAAATATAGTTGAACAAAAGGCAATAACTGTAATGGGAAGAGGGACTGATGAGGGCAGGGGAGCAGCAGAGGGAAGGCAGAAGCACTTCACTGGGCTTATTGTATCTGCTTCTGAGATAAGACTGAGTGAGAGTTTTACTTTCTTTGGTAAGTGAACAAATTTGGTTCTCCTGAGGAATGCATGTGTGAGATTTTTTTTTAAAGATTTTATTTATTTATTTGACAAAGAGAAACACAGCTAGAGAGGGAACACAAGCAGGGGGAATGATTGAGGAAGAAGCAGGCTTCCCGCAGAGCAGGGAGCCCAATGCAGGGCTTGACCCCCGGACTCCGGGTTCATGACCTGAGCTGAAGGCAGTCGCTTAACCAACTGAGCTACCCAGGTGCCCCATGTGTGAGATTTTTAAAAGAGGGCGTGGGGGCCTACACAAGGCACGGTGCATAGAATAGGGGATCCATTGCTCACATCCTAGTATCCCCATCCATAGTGCATGCTTCAGCCCCTTGCTTCTGGGATTACCTCAGCCTGGAAACTACAATTTTGTTCAGTGTCAACTAAAACCAAGACAAACTCACCTCTCCTTTGTCTTTATCATATCAAATGGGGATTGTTCAGTATGCATGACCAAAGCCACCTCTCTCTACCCAGGGCTCATTTTTTCATGTCCTCTGCACATTCACCCATGTAAGATGAGCAAACAGACCAAGGAGGGACCCACCCTGGACCTGAGAAATCAGTCTGCTGGTTGTGGACATCCTCAATCTCATGATTGATTCTCTTAGAGACCACTTCACTTGGATATAGGGAGAGGATAGCCTCTCACAAGGAACACTGCATTTTGTGCAAGATCAACACTCCTGTACCTTATGGCAGCTCCCTTCAAAGTCCCTTTCTTGTAATTGAGAAATGGAAATGGCAATGTCTTGTAATAGAATTGGCTCTACCCTTGAATCTCTCCAAAAGCTGGCCTTGGTGAATTGGACTCGACTGCAGGTGACTCCTTGACTTTTGGGTGTATATTGCCTTTGATCTCAGTTTAGGTCTGGGAAAATGAGAAAACTCCCTGTCAGTGCACCTGCTTATCACGGATGCTCATTCCAGCAGCTGCTACAGTATTCTAATCCAGAGATGCTAAGACTGAATTAGGAATGGATAGTAGTATGGAAGTCATAGAAGAGATTCAAATGACGCTTATGAGATAAAATAAGCAGGACCGTGTGAAAATACCTAATGCAGAAGAAGAATGGAATGAGAAAGGAAAAGAATCAAGAAGATCTCTGAGGTTTTTGACTTGAGTAGCTCCCTAGATCACTAGCTGTGAAGGCAGATGGAAGAGGACAGGTTTGGGGCAGTAAGATGACCAGACTTTGAGGAAAACTTCAGTTTGCCATATCTGTACCGCACTCTGAAGAAAATGTTGAGCAGACAGTTGGTGTGAACCTCAAGGTGAGTAATCAGCATGGGAGTCCTATGTGGGAAGTCATATGTAGACTTCTGGTGCATAGGGCCACAGGGAAAGAAGAGGAAAATTTGTTTTCAGTGAAAGGGAAAAAAAAAGTTTCAGTTATTTGGTGACAGGAAGCTATGTTTTATAAGTGAAGGAGTGAAATAAAGGATGGGATTTCTTGAAGATTTAAACTCAAACTAATGTGGCCGACTATTCAGGGATCTAGTACTTGTACTTTTAGGAGTTAGTTAGATGGTAGATGAAGTTCTAGGGAGGTAGCTGCTGGAAGGTTGCTGGACATCTTTCTCTAGCATTTCACCAAAACAGCAAAGAGGACAGGATGGTTTGGAAAACATAGCCCCTGATTTTAGATAAACTAAAAACTTCCTATATACTCTGTTTCAAATGCTACTAAGGAAACCATTTCTAACTTGGAATCTAGAAAATGCTACTTTCTTGATCTCCTTAGCTGGACCACTGAAATGCATCCTACTCATACCAAAACAAACTTAGTGACAGAGTTAAGCCACTATCTTTTCCTAGTAAATGATTATAGATAGAAAATTCCATTAGAAAATGAGAATTTCAGGGCACCTGGGTGGCTCAGAGGATTAAGCCTCTGCCTTCAGCTCAGGCCATGATCCCAGGGTCCTGGGATCAAGCCCCATGTCAGGCTCTCCGCTCAGCAGGGAGCCTGTTTCTAACCTCTTTCTCTGCCTGCCTCTCTGCCTATTTGTGATCTCTCTCTCTCTGTCAAATAAATAAACAAAAATCTTTAAAAAAAGAAGAAAAGGAAAATGAGAATTTCATTGCCCTTCATGGAGCAACCTCACGGCCAAAATAACTAGATGACACTTGTAATATTCTAGTAAGTAAAAAAGCTGATACCACACAACCATTTTTAGCACTTCTAATCCATAGATCAATAAATTATTACTCTGTCATATTGTATCATAGGGGATGCGCAGAAAATAAATTGATTTTATGATTATTCTGTTTAGACATTATCAAACACAGGTACAATGTGATTTTTTTTTTTTTTTGGATAATTCAGATGTCATCTAAATTTTCTTTTTTTAGAGTGTGGAGGTTCAATCAATAAATATCTGTTTGTTTGGTAACATTTCTCCCTACTCCCTTCTTTATCCTACCTTCCACAGCCCTCTGTATATCTAGCAACTAGAATGTATCTGGGTTACAGTAGGATAGAGAAATAAACCAAGATATGAAGTTCACAACTTAGTTGAGAAATAAAATTAAGAAAGTTAAAGATGAGGAGCTACGCACATCAAATTCCACCATCTAGACTGTAAATATGTTAGAGAAGACATTCAGGGAAGCTAGTGATATGTAGGGTGATACGAAGTAGCAGTGCCCTCCATGGACTGTGACTTATGTTTTAAAGGGTGGAAAGAATTTAAGTAGGCAGAGAAGAGATGAAAGAAATTGAAGAAGATACAACTAAATGGAGGGATATTCCATGTTTACGGACTGAAAGAATTAATGTGAAAATGTCCATATTATCCAAAGCAATAATAAATTCAGTACAATCCCTATCAAAATTCCAGTGGTGTTTTCTATAGAACAAGAAAAAACAATTCTAAAATTTGGTCTGAACCATAAAACATTGCAAAAGGATAAAATAATCTTGAAAAAGAAGAACGACACTGGAGGCTACACACTACCTGATTTCAAAATACATTACAAACTTATACCATCAAAACAGTATGGTATTGGCATAAAAACAGGCACACATGTCAATAGAACAAGATAAAGAGCCCAGAAATACACCTCTTCCTAAAGGGTCAACTAACATACAACAAAAGAGGCAAAAGTACACAGTGGGGAAAGGGCACCATCTACATCATGTTGAAAAAATGGGACAGTCACATAAAAAAGAATGAAACTGCTCAACTGTCTTGCACAATGCATACAAATTAACTCAAATGGATTAAAAACATGGATGTAAGACCTGAAAGCACAAACTCTTAGAAGGAAATATAAACAATAATCTCCTTGACATTGGTCTTAGAAATCTTTTTTTTTTCTTCCCCCAAATCTGACACCAAAAGCAAAGAAAACAAAAGCAAAAATAAATGAGTGGGACTAGTCTACAAAGCAAAGAAAACTGGCAATAAAATGCATATGCAAATTACTGAATGAGAGAATATGTTTACAAATTATATATCTGATAAGATGTTGACATTAAAAATATATAAAGAATTCATACTCCCAAGAACAAAAAGCAGTAATGAAAAAATGAATATCTAAACAAACATTTTTCAAAGAAAGACATGCAGAGGGTGCCTGGGTGGCTCAGTGGGTTAAAGCCTCTGCCTTCAGCTCAGGTCATGATCTCAGGGTCCTAGGATGGAGGTCCACATAGGGTTCTCTGCTCAGCAGGGAGCCTGCTTCCTCCTCTCTCTCTGCCTGCCTCTCTGCCTACTTGTAATCTCTCTCTCTGTCAAATAAATAAATAAAATCTTAAAAAAGAAAGAAAGACATGCAGATGATATAGAAAGGAGGTTCAAAATGACTAATCAGAGAAATGTATAAAAACTCACGATGAGATACCACTTCATTTCTGTTCAAATGACTATTATCAAAAGCAGAAGAAATAACAAGGCTGGTGGGAATGTGGAGAAAGGGAACCTTTGTACCCTGTTGATGAGAATATGCATTGGTGCAGCCGCTGTGGAAAAAAAGTATGGAGATTCCTCAAAAAAATTAGAAATAGAACTACCATATGATAGAGAAATCCTTACTTCTAGGTGTTTATCCAATGAAAACAAAAACACTAGACAGGCACCCCATGTTCACTGCAGCACTGTTTATAATACTCAAGATATGCCATAACCTTAGTTCCCATCAATGGATGAATGGATAAAGAGAATGTGGTGTATATACATATTCATATGTATCCATGCAGGCATAGTCAAACACAGACACAAACACAATGAAATATTATTCAGCCATAAAAAGAATAAAATCTTGCCACTTGAGTAAACATGGATATAGCTTGAGGGCATCATACTGAGTGAAATAAATCATACTGAGTGAAACAAATTCAGGATGATCTTATATGTGGAATCTAATAAAATATAAACCAAACTAATAGTTACAGAGAACAGATTGGAGACTGCCAGACATAAGGGGGCAGGAGCTGGGCAAATGGGTAGAGGGAGTCAAAAGGTACAAAGTTCCAATTATAAATAGGCCCTGGAGATATAATATATAGCATAGGAACTATAGTTAATATACTATATTGGTTATTTGAAAATTGCTGAGAGTAAATCTTAAAAAGTCCCAACACTCACACACACAATCTGTAACCATGCGGTGCTGGATATTAACTATCTTACTGTGGTGCCCATCTTGCAACATATACAAATGTCAAATCACTGTGTTGTACACCTGAAGCTAATATATATGCAGTATGTCTATTACACCTCATTAAAAAACATTTTCGTAAACTATTCATGGACATAAAAAATGAGTAGGGCGTAGCTCAGTCAATTATTTAAGAAAAATACTGAGCATTTAGCATCTGTCATGGGTTAACATTGTGCAAACCTGAGACTGAATAGATGAATAGGGCACAGCCATTTCGGGAGAACTCACACTATATTAACTTAATATGTAAAAAATTTAATTGCATCCTGACTTGTATATTATATAGGCTTAAGCAAATCTAAAAGGAGTGATTTATTGTATCTGGCAAAACTGAAAAGATTTCAGGATTACATTTCAACCAGGCTTTAAAAAGAGTATTCATTTGTTCATTTACTTATTTAATCGTTCACTGATCCATGGTTTCATTCAGCATTTACTATAGTTCAGGCATGCTTTGGACAAGAAAGATTAAGACTTTTATTTTTTAAATTTTTCTTTAATTAACATGCAGTGTAATATTAGTTTCAGGTGTACAATTTAATGATCCAACATTTACATCCTGCTTAAACCCCATGACCCACTGAACCCATCCTTCTACCCACTTCTCCACTGGTAACCATCGGTTTGTTCTCTACAGCTAAGAGTTTGTTTCTTGGTTCCATTATCTCTATTTCCCCTATGCCCATTTGTTTTGTTTCTTAAATTCCATATACAAGTAGAAAAATCTTAACTCTGAAGATCAGGAAACAAAAAGAAAATTCAAATACCAAATAAGTGTTCTAATGATACAGAGGAGGAATAGAGGCTATATAAAGAGAGAAACATGAATTTCAGAGGGGAGAAAATGGCATCTGGCTAATGGTAAAGGATTAGTAGTGATTATTTAAGACTGGGGTGTTGGAAGTATAAGAGAATGGATTATCTTTATGTGATTAAGAACAAAAGTTAGGAAAGATACCATAACTGGATAGAAATGCCTGAGTGGGGCGCCTGGGTGGCTCAGTGGGTTAAAGCCTCTGCCTTCAGCTCAGGTCATGATCTCAGGGTCCTGGGATGGAGGTCCACATAGGGTTCTCTGCTCAGCAGGGAGCCTGCTTCCTCCTCTCTCTCTGCCTGCCTCTGCCTACTTGTGATCTCTCTGTCTGTCAAATAAATGAATAAAATCTTTAAAAAAAAAAAAAGAAAAGAAATGTCTGGGTGCAGTGGAGTACAGTGAAAGATTAAGTCTAGAAAGGAATCACTGGCCTAATCCTAAGAAAACTGAATTCAAAGGAATGGCATAAGCAGTTCTTTGTTTGTTCCTCTGTTTGTTTGCTTTTCAGATAGGCATGGTGGCTGTTTGAAGAATGACTTGAGTTTCACAGCAAGAAGGGAACTAAAGGATATTTCTTTAGGTCCCCATATATACACTAACTAGGACTAAATGTCTATTCTCTGTATGTCTGTTTACAACTCTCTCAGGAGTTTCCCTGGTGTACTCTGAAACTGGCTCTTTTTTTTTTTTTTTTTAAGATTTTATTTATTTATTTGACACAGAGAGAGATCACATATAGGCAGAGAGGCAGGCAGAGAAATAGGGGGAAGCCGAGCGGAAAGCCCGATGTGGGCCTCGATCCCAGGACCCTGAGATCATGACCTGAGCCGAAAACAGAGGCTTAACCCTCTGAGCCATCCAGGTGCCCCTGAAAGTGGCTCTTAAACTCAGAGGGCAGGGACAGATAGAAAACAGAGGTAGGTCACTCAGAGTTGACAGGGGGCATTTTTTTTTTTTTTATTGTTACTTAAATTTTTTTTTCCAGTATTCCAAGATTCATTCCCCATTCCTCACACCCGGTGCTCCATGCTTTAGGTGTCCCCAGTACCCACCACCAGACTCTCCCATCCCTCTACCCCCCCTCCCTCCAAGTGACAGGGAGCAGTTTTAACAAGCAAAGGGAACGTACAATAAGGCTTGTGTTCAGCAGCAACACGATAAATGGATCCCTGCACCTGCCCATCAAATTTTAAAAGTTTATAAAGATGCCCTGAGTTATATACACCATGCAGGTGTTTTCAACACCCCATCACCATCTCAAGGACATGTCCTTGGAACAGCCTCTTGGAATGGGAAAGGCAAGAGGAACCCATATTCCAAGGACAGAGCAGTGGATGAGGAGACTCTAAATGCCCAGGTCTAGTTCACAGATTAATCTGCAGTCATACCCTTTTTTTAAAAATCATCTGAGCCACCCTGGTGCCCTATCCTTTTACTTTTCTTTTTTTTTTTTTCTAATTCTGGTGTAGTTAACATGCAGTGCTACATTAGCTTCAGGTATACAGTATACTGATCCAACAGTCCCATGCATTACTCAGTGCTCATCAAAACAAGTGTACTCCCAATCTCCTTCACCTATTTTACCCATTCCCCCACCCACCTCCTCTCTGGTAACCATCTGCTCTCTTTGTTTCTTAAACTGTTTTGTTTATTAAATCCCACATATGAGCAGAATGATATGATATTTGTCTTTCTCTAACTGGCTTATTTTGTTAGCATTATAATCTACAGATCCATCTAAGTTGTTGCAAATGGAAAGATTTTATTGTGGGTTTTTTTTTTTTTTTTGAAAATTTTATTTATTTATTTGACACAGAGAGAGAGATCACAAATAGGCAGAGAGGCAGGCAGAGAGAGAGGAGGAAGCAGGCTCCCTGCCAAGCAGAAACCCTGACACGGGCCTCAATCCCAGGACCCTGAGATCATGACCTGAGCTGAAGGCAGAGGCCCAAACCTCTGAGCCACCCAGGCGCCCCTCATTGTTTTTTTATGGCTAAATAATACACCATTATACATATCCATTCATCTTCTTTATCAATTCATCCATTGCTGGACACTTGGGCTGTTTCTATATCAATGCCTATTGTAAATAATGCTGCAATAAACTTATGGTGCATATATGCCTGGCAATTAGTGTTTTTTTGTTTGTTTGTTTGTTTTTTAATTCTTTGGGTAAATACCCAGTAGTGCAATTCCTGAATTGTAGGGTAGTTCTAGTTTTAATTTTTCAAGGAATCTTCATATTGTCTTCTGTAGTGGCTGTACCAGTTTGCATTTCCATCAACAGTGCACAAGGTTAACTTTTTCTCTACATCCTTGCCAACAGTTGTTGTTTCTTGTGTTTTCTGAGTTTAGTCATTATGACAGGTGTGAAGTAATACCTCATTGTATCTCACGACCCTGAGATCATGACCTGAGCCGAAGTCAAGAGTCAGATGTTAAACCCACTAAGCCAACTAAATGCACCCCCTCTACACATTTCCTAGAGGGTTTACCTCTTCTCTTCATGAAGCCTTCTTCACTCAAGTCTTTCTTCAACTTGAATCCAAATATAACAAGGTTTTCATGGAGCTTATCAGATTGCCTTCTAATTGTCATCTTGGGTGTCCCTTAGATTACTGCCTAAGGATTTTAGGTATAGAAGGATTCACACATGAAATGGTGTGAGGTAGAGGGTAATTCTCAGAGCAAATTTGGACTTGGTGGTAGAGTGAAATGTAGATTAGAAAGACCACATTTTTTTTTGTCCAGCTCATCACTTACTTCTCTGAAATCAAACATTTCCATCTCTAAAAGGGTTATTTAATCCTCCAATCCCACAGGATGTTATAAGGATTAGACAACATATGTGAAGTGCCTATGTAGCAAGGCAAACAGGAAAGACTTCAGGAGCCTTTGGCTCCCTGGTGGTCTGTGGATATATTCGGAGTGCTTTTAAACTTGCATAAAAAAAAAATTTATTTTACTATCACAAAAGAAATGTAGGATTTTATTCAACTGTAAATATATAATATACATAACTAATAATCTTAGCTGTACCTGTGACTTTGTTACTAATAGACTGTTATAGGTATCTTTATATCATATTACAGGTATTGCAGATATATTGAAGTATCATTTGTAATTATCACTATTTTGAAATTATGGTACAGACCTGTTCATATCTTGCTGTTTAATGAATTTTAAAAGAATATAACAATACTATATTAATAACTTTTTAGGAAAATATTTGGACAAATATATTAGAATGTAAGCGACTGATTTGTGCATTTCACTTTATGAAACTAGAAGACATATACATACATTTCTCTGAGAAAAAGCCCATGAATTTCTCAAGATTGCCAAAGGTGTCCACAGCATAAAAGAGTTAAGAATTCAAGTTCTCATTGCCTTTTAATAGTCTGTTAAATTCTTAGAAATATTAGCACTTAAGAGCTGATCATTATATATCATGGAACCTTGCTGGGAGTGTAAGTAGAAGCATGGAGATTTCATAGCTCTAGGGGACCTCTGAATATTTGATGTTAGAAATTTAAGATGAAGCTGAAGTTGTTTACTTCACACCTGTTCATATTATCTCAGTGCCAAGAATCAGACAAACCTGCCCATCGTCAAACAGATTTTCCTCATATTTAGGTACTGAATCCTCAACTGAGTTGAGCTCCTAACTTCATGAGTTCATGATTCAACAACATGAATTGTTCCTTCATCCGTACCATATGTGCTTCGATTTAGAGTGGGAAAACATATATTATGTAAGCTTACATTCATTTTCTCTACTGTTTAAATGTATCATGAAACACCTCAGCATAAATCAGGAGAATTGGAAGTCACTGGAGGCACTATCATTCTAATAAGAACACAGCTCATCATAGTGAAAGGCACAGGGCCTCCAATATTATATAGTTATGAGTATAACTCTTTGTTTCACTATATACTGGATAAGTGCCTAGAGAAGTTGCCTAATGCTCTGAGCCTCAGTTTACCCATCTATAAAGTAAGAATGTCAATACCCATTTTACCGAGTAAAGACTAAATGCACACTCCATAATTGTTAGTTCCTTTCACTTCAAAATGGGAAGTATTTCTACAGCTAACAGTTTATTTCAAATTCCAATTGTTATTTCTCGATAATTCATTTTTCCCTCAATTTTTTTTTTGTTTGTTTTCCCCCTAATTCTTTCCTTTTGATTACCTCCTGGGCTAATGACAGGGTCAAGTTTTTCCTTCAAACAATGTTGGGAAAAACAATGCACTTTGGAGTTAGTAAGTCCTAAATTTAAAGTCCAGGACCAGTGCTTTCTAGCTTTGTAGCTTCAAAATGCCACTTACCTTCTTGGAGTCTGTTTCTTTATCAGTAAAAATCTCTTTGTCTTTAATGATGCTTATGCTACATGGTTGTTGTGAGGGTTCATATGTGAAGGTACCTAGCACATAGTGTTTTTTAAAAACTCGTTTTCTGGTGTTAGAGAAACACTTACCAGGATCCAGTTGTATGTGCACAAGGGAAAAACATGGCATATATGACATCATAAAGGTGTCTATGATAAAAATGTTGATGGAAATATTATGTTACTCAAAGTATTGCCTGTTTCTTTACTATATGACCTGAGAATTTTGTGTGCCCTATGAAGTACCAAAGGAAAATAGGACTAATACTAAGTATATTCTTTTTTTTTTTTTTTAAGATTTTATTTATTTATTTGGCAGAGAGAAACAGAGCTAGAGAGGGAACACAAGCAGAGGGACTGAGAGAGGGAGAAGCAGGCTTCCCGCCTAGCAGGAATCCTGATGCAGAACTCAATCCCGGGTCTCTGGGATCATGACCCGAGCTGAAAGCAGTCACTTAACCAACTGAGCCATCCAAGCACCCCAATACTAGGTATATTCTTAAACTAATATATTACATACTATATACACTAATATATAAAGAATGTACTATGCTAATAATACAGTAATCGAACGTATTAATACATACTTATTTTATTTTATTTTATTTTTTAAAGATTTTATTTATTTGACAGAGAGAAACACAGCCAGAGAGAGAACACAAGCAGGGGAGTGAGAGGGGGAGAAGCAGGCTTCCCGCTGAGCAGGGAGCCCGATTTGGGATTCAATCCTGGGTGTCTGGGATCATGACCTGAGCTGAAGGCAGTTGCTTAACCAACTGAGCCACCCAGGCGCCCCAATACATACTTATTTTAATAAAAATAATTTTAACATGAATCTTTTGGAACAATCCTAACTTATTAAGGCAGATCTTATACTTAGTATACTGAGAATGTCAAATGTTTGAAACAGACAGATGTATGTCAAATGTTTGAAACAGACAGATGTTTAGCAATTCAAAGAGAAACCTTTGTGTTAATGTGTCTACTAGCCAGAAAAAAAACATACAGTGAAATTCAATCTGAGATCAATTTTGACTTATGAAGAAACATGACATGCACCCCAAAGAAAAAGAGGAAGAGGGAATGCCAGCTTCAAAAATTCTGCAATATTAGACATCCCATCGATATAATTTTAAGTGCCTAAAAGGATGTTTAAGGTTCCCTGATTCATGTATTTATTAGATCTTCAACTAGCTCTCCACCAAACATGATAGTGCTCCTATAATGAGTACTGGACTTCCATTATGGCCCCCATAATGACATATAATTATAAGATATCCAATTATTATTGCTGACTGGGGAGGAGTATTTTCCATTTTCTCATTAATATGAAACTGTAAAGGAGGAAAATTTCAAAAAAGAATGGGTTTCACTGTGTTTGAAGTATTGCAGTGGGAATTAATCACCTAGATTGTGTCCCTTTCAAATAAACTATGACAAAACTGAACTCCATTCTTAGTGTGACTAACTCAATCAAGTCCAAATCAGCTCTGCCAAACTGGAACAAGAGATGAGAATAATACTTTGGAGGTTTATAGTACAAGTCTCCTATGATCATATTTGGGGTCTGTGACAACACATGTGGGGTGAGTCTTACTGTAACCATTTTACAGAAAGTTAACAAGGTTCAGAAGGGCTAAGTTATTAACTTACGTTTATAGAACTAGTGGAAGCAACCTCAAATTGTATTTGGAGACAGCAAAACCTGTCTTCTTCCTTACTACAGTTTGCAGCAGTGCCTGGGCAGAAAAAATATAGTGTGACCTCCTAGTACCCTGGTACGTCAATGAGTAATTCCATCTATTTATTTCATAGCCTCCTATCTCACTGCCCTCTTGTTTACTCTCTCCTCTTCCCTTTCTTACTTTTTTGGTTGAGTCACTCATATAAGATCCTCTATAAAGTGGTCTTAATGTAAGAAAACTATTAGATGTAATTTTTGGTGCTATTTCTGTGACATCATCACTATTAGCAAGAAAGGTACGTTTTTTACCATTAATATATAACACTTCATATAGTCAAAAATAAGACTCATCTTGGTAATGGGACCCCAGTACAGTGTCTTCCAGCGGGAGCAAATCCCAAAGGCCTTTGCCTGGTTTGCAACTGAGTAACTATTCCAGTAATGAGCACAGAGTACAATTAAGTTTAAGTACTTCCTCAGGTGCTTTGCAGAAGCTGATTCTGGTATAGTTAAATGCATCCACACAGGGAGGGGTAAATTTAACCACATGAAAAGAGTCTTTGTTTTTTATAAAGTTGATCTTCCCCTGCTGTTTATTACCCACCTGAAGTCATAAGCTTGTGCTTGTGACAGCCCAAGTGCTTGCTGTATAAATTATGATTAATACGGATAATTAAAAGGGCAAACACCTTTCTCCCCCCACACAGGTGTTACTAGCAAGTGAAATGGAGTTTCTAAAAGGGGGAGAGATAAAGACAGTGTATTTCCTCAGACTCTGTACTTAAGTTTGGATAAATAGAAAGCTTAAGACCTGCCCACTGTAGATGATAGGTAATTCCCTGGTGCCCGAGGGGAGCGTCCTAGAGTAGATCCGGCAATCAGCAACATCATTTGACAATTTTCTAGGGGAAACCTCATCTATTTAGTTTTATTTTTTTTTATCATGTTCCCTACATGATGATAATTTTAATAGAAAGTGTGATTCAAAAAGCTTGCACGTCCCTACTTGTTCCAATCCAGAGTATTCTCTCCAAGGTCCAATTATAGCAAGCCCTAGTGAGTTGATACTGATTTAAGCATATGAATCAGTGTATCAACTCTTTGCTTTATCTTCAGTTCACCAAAGGATAGCTATTTCACTGGATATTTTATCTGATGAGGCTAGTCTCTCCACTTGCCCAGATAACCTTTCCTGGAGTATTCATTCATCCATTCAAAACTACTGATTAAGTTCCTACCACATAGGAGGCATTGTGCTGGGCAATGTAGATGTGGGGAGGATAGCATTCCTCATCACAAGGAGTTTAATGTCTAGAATCGGCAATGTTAAATGTAATTAAGTGTTGCAGATGATTGAGAGAAAGAACAGTGTGACATAAGAAGGCAGGGTGATGGGGATGTACATTTCTGTATGGGCAGAGAGAGTTAGAAAAGACATCTTAGAGAAGGTGACTGTCCTATAATGAATGTTGAAGATGACAGTCTCTTCATGATGTAAGTAGGAAAGAAGTGCATACAAAAGTTCTTTCTAACAAAGTCAAAAGAAGGATCAGAGGGGTGAAGGTATAAATTTACTTTGGGGCTAGGTACATGTTTAGAAATAATAACAGCTAACATCCATCTATGTAACATGTACAGGCTTCTTATGATGTAGATATTAGTATCCTCATTTTTTTAGACAAATAAAATGAAGGTTGTGTGACTTGCCCAAGATCATAAGCTAGTGAGAAAAAAAAGCAGAATTAAAACAAGGTAGTCTTATTTCAGAGCAATGTTCTCAACCATGATGCCCTATGTTGAGAAAGAGTCTTACAAGTCATGTGAAAGATTCTGGCAGGATCCCACTGGTGGGTTTAAGCCGAAAGATGCTGCTATCTGATTTGAATTACAGGGGAAACAAAACACCAAGACTGCAGTGTAACATATAAAGCACTTGTCAAGAAAAGGTCGTTTCAATAGTCTAGGCAAGAGCTTATGAGGTCTATGATTATACAAATGGTTAGAAGAATGGAAAAAGACAAACTTGAGTGGTGGTAAAAGGATCAGACTGAGGGTAGACCTTAGACAATAGGGTAAAAATGAAATGGGAGGTGGCACAACAGTGTCTGGATCATGAATGACTTTTCAGTTTTCAAATTCTGCAACTCTAGTCATTATGATATTTTTAGAATTGATGAGGAAACACTCAGCACCTCACCTTACATCACAACTTAGAAATATCAATTTATACCCATGGTGTAAGATCTAAATATTTTGCACATCTGGAGGAGTGTATTCTCCAGGCATTGAGTTTCTTTCACTAAACTGTGTTGAACAGGCTTTTTTTTTATTCCCTCTCATAATATATACAGAAAATAATTCTCTCTCATCAATCTCACAAAACCTGCTCATTGCACTTTTAGCTCTACAATGACCTTTTCTTATTGCCTGAGTAATACCTGCCTTACCCATTTTGTAACAAATACAGATTGCTTTCCTTCTCTTCCTGTCTGGTGATGAGCTGATTAATAGAAGCACAAGTGGTTGCTCCTTGAGACTAATTAATCACCTGTCATAATTGTTTAGCAGTTAAATAACTATTAATCTGGATGCTAGTCAGAGTGAAGGTTGGCAGGGTTAAGGAAGAGGAGAGTTCTCACGGTGAAATTAGGGCTAAGCTTTTGTTAAAATGCTGCTTCTAAAAGTCAGAAGATCATGCTGTGTTTGGGGAAGTGTCTCTTAAAGGCTTTGTACATATAAAAGATTAAGTGATCGCAGGTCATTGCAATCACTTATTGTGGTGTGTCACACAGAATAGTATTATAATTAGCACCCCAGAAATAAACAGGTGGCAGTTATTTGAGAGTTGTGATCAAGGTTTATATTTGGAAAGGGAGGAAGCCCAAAAGAAACAGAAGGTATCAAAAGAAGTCTCATTGAATGCACGGAGACTAGGAGGGAAATAACAAAAATGCCTTGCTTTCCTAAACACATAAAATAATAATTTAAAAAAGAGAAATATGAGGTGGGAGGACGTATTTTCTATTATTTTCTGGCTCTTCTGTCCACCAATAAGACTGGAGGAGGGTTAGTAACATTCACTCAGGATTTAAGCAGCTTGCACAAAGATGAGCTTTGCTTCTGAGTCCCAAAGAGCCTACTGCTGCTCACCTCTGAGGGAACAAAGAGTACTACTTAGAAAGACATGTGGTAGAAACCACCTCAGATGCAGAATTGGAAGGGGAGAGATAAATTCCTTTCTTTTCATGTCAACGTAAGTTAAAAAAATTTTTTTTTTCCAAATAATGATTGGGAATGATGGCAGGGGTGATTTTCAGCTCTCCGAGTGACAATTATTGAAAATTTGCAACATTACAGCTATGTTATATTATCATGCTATGTTTTGATATCACATTACCTCATGTCATTGTGAGCTTGTTCCAGACAACATCAGGAGAACAGAGAAAAGAGAGCATTGAAAAGAACTTCTGGAAGCATGAACTACTATGGGTATAATTAATATTATTTATTTTGTCAATAATTCTAATTGGACCCATTACTAAGACAGGCTAGTGGTAAAATGAAACATTCATCTTCTTGACTAGTATATCCTGATGTTATAGTAGTGCATTATTGTAAAGGTATTCCTTACACTTCATTTAACGATTGTTTAACCCTACAGTTATGCAACTGTCCTGGAATATAATTTTGCATGATCAAACAAGAAACTTGGGAGACACTGTTTTTGTCATTTGTTCTAAGTAAGTGAAAATTTCCTCAACATTACCTGCATTGATTGGTTTTCCAGGTAACATTTTATACACTAAGGAGATACCTGACAGATCCTATGATATTTGTGCATTCCTTCTACCCACTTGTTTTCATGAAACATCTTACCCATTGTCCCAAAGTTTATCCACCTGGGCCTCAAATACACTGCTCTCTCATTTTTTTCCCCACTTTCCCTTTTTAGTCTTCATTGTAACAATAATATGAATAACATATTACAGTTAGAATAAGAACTTTGCCAGCCTTAAACTCACTTAAGCCTTAAAGTTGTAAGGCTTGGAGCAGGTCAATTAAAAAAAAATGGACTAGAAAGAGTACATGTATTATGGCATGTTTAGTGACAGTATAAAATGAAATGGGGGGCAGGAATTCTTAGAATAAGACTATATTTAATTTCTGACTTTACTTTTTACTAGTTCAATCGCTTTAGTAGTTATTAAGCTTCCAGTTACCTCTATTAATTCATCTATAAACTGGGGATCTACTTTCCAGAGCCATCAAAAATATTTAGCTTATAAAAGATTTAACATTGCTCATAAGCCCATAGTAAGCACTTAGGGAATGATAGTAGGAAATAACTTAAGAATAGAGGGTTGCCACATATCACTAGTTATTCAATTCTAGTTTGACACTAATCAATGGAATTAATTCTTTGCATTATGTACAAAGGCCCTACATCACCTGACTCAAACCTAAAAACCATTCTACAATGTAGCCATATTTAATATATGAGATTCTCTAAACATACTTACTATGCATCGAGTTGTATCTCAATACCCATATGTTGAAGTTCTACTGCCCGATGCCTCATAAAATTAGCTTATTTGAAGACAGGGTCTTTGAAGAAAAAAATAAGTGAAAATCTTATCATTAGGGGGAGCCCTATTCCAAAATGACTATTGTCTTTATAAGAAGAAGAAATTGGGTGACAGACACACACAGGGAGAAGACCATGTAAAGATGAAGGCAAGATAGAGGAAATGCTTCAAGTCAGGGAACACCAAAGATTGGCCCCAAATCCACCAGAAGCTAGGAGTAAAGCATGGAGAATTTTTTTTTCTTGCTGCCCTCCAAAATAAGGGCAAAAGTTGGCAAAACGGCCGACACCTCGATGTCAGAGTCCTGTTAGTTTCCAGAACTCTAAGAAAAGAAATTTCTGTTGTTCTCAGTCGCCCAGTTTGTAGCAGCCCTACTGAACTAAGACAATGTAGTGTTATTTTCCTTCTACATATTTTTACCTCTTTCTCAACTAGTACTCTCTCTTTATTTCTGTAGACAAATCTTACTACCCCCCCCAAGTACATCCCAAACATCTATTCAGAGAGGTCTTAGGTAGGACTGTTTAGGTTTGTTTTTGTTTGTTTGTTTCTTTGTTTTTTTGTGGGTTTGTTTGCTTGTTTGTTTGCTTTTCCAGAATGCAAAGTCAAGGCTGAAGTGAGAGTATCCAGGTCACTTAGGAAATGCTGCTAGTGTCTATCTCTTCCTTTTATAAAATATAAATGCATATTATTTGAGAGTATTGGCCTATTTTAAAGTCATAGGTTCTTGGAGGAGTCCGATCTTTGGGTACTGAATATCTTCCCTTCTCTACTTTGTCTTCCTATGATCTCAAAGCACCTCATGCTATGTAAGATTTGGCCATTTACAGATACGCAAAAGCCAGCTGCGAGATGATGTAAGAGGAGAAAAGCTAAGTCTGCCACCATATGGCTATTTGTTTATGTGAGCTGACCAGGGTTGAAATCCATTTGAATGATGACAGATGTGTAGTCATCATAGTTAAGCTTATTAGTGAACTGCAGATATATGCAACACATCCTTCTGCAATGTATCAGTTATTGTGAACCAACCATTTGTGAGACTTGATCTATAAATTACACTTTCAAGAATACTAGGATTTAACAAAAGAATGTATTATGATTAATGGTCTGGTGCCACTAGAATTAATGATTTTCTATTAGGAAATACTATCCTCATAAGTTTTGGTCACAAATGTTTGCGAGATTCCATTAAACTATTTACTCTAATAGACTGCTGTTTTATACACAAGTCTGAGTCCTTCTAACATGTGCATTGCTTCTCCCCCATATATGCTTTAGCAGACATCAAACGGGAATGCTTGACAACCATTCTCATGCTCTTACTGCTTTCACAATAAAGTCAAAATTCCTTAAAATGGTAAGATGTACTGTCCTCTGCCTATTCCACTAACCTCATGTTTTGGTGTTACCACTACACAGTATGTTAGATATCAAGAACTTGTTCAGTTAAATGAAAATGTCATTGTGTTTCACATTCCTGTCCCTCTGTTACTGCTGGTCTCCTGCCTGGATTACCTTCTCTCCATGTGTGTGCTAGGGTCCTCAGACCATGAGCTATCTTTTCTAGGAAAAGCATGCTGATTATTCTGGCTTCTCAATGTGCTCTTTCTTTTTTCTTCTCATTCATCTTGTATACACTTCCATTCTAGCAGTATAATTACTCTTTACCATTGTGCTTCTCCAGCAGACTATAAGCTTCATTTGGACAATACTTTGTTATGATCATCTTCCCATGCTAAATATTTTCTTTAATAAATGGGAAAAAATGCACAGAGTGATCTTTCAATACATGGGTGTCTTCATCAGTGCAGGCTACTGTAACAAATTACCAGAGAGGGTATGTTTATTTCTTACAGTTTTAGAGGCTAGGCAGTCCAAGATCAAGAAACTGATATATTTTCTATCTTCTTGTTGTATCCTCAACATGGCAGATTAGGGGAACTTACTCTTAACCTATTAGAGTTACTTCTTAACCCCTTAGAAGGGCACCATTCTCATCATGAGGGCTTTATCCTCACTACCATATCCAAACCTTATCACCTCCCAAAAGTTCCATCTCTGAATAATATCAATTGGGGATTAGTTTTCAACACGGGGTTCTTTTTTAGGGGGATAAAAACATTTGGCCCATATCAATGGGTGATGAATAAGTAAGTTAATGAATAAGTGAATGGAAGAGTAAACTACTGGGAAGATAAATGAATAAACTGAAAAGAGGTAATTCCTCTAAAATAACACCCCTCTTCAAAATTAAATTATGGTTATATTGGTGGGGCTGTAAGAATGGAGCCAATACCATGTATACAGAAAGTTTTCTTAAAGTTATAGGGCAAGATTATGTCTAGAGCCCATTCTTTAAGCAAATGGTAGCCATGTCTAGAAAGAACGAAAGGGGAGGACGCAAGTAGAATAAAAACAGCGTCTCCCTCTCCCTCCTTTTCCTTCCCCCGTACTATTAAGAGATAGAAGACTGATCTGAACTCTTGAAAGTGTGGTCCATGCTGATCAGTGTCAACACATTGCCAGTATTAGGGAGACATTCTCATGCTAAGAAGTAAGGAAACCTGGAAATGGAGTTTATTCCATCACTTTGGAGTTCAGGTAGAATGTGAAGGTTTCATAGGCACTGGAAACAATCTTAGATGTAATAGGAAATACAAATATATACTTGTATGGTAGACTATTAGGGTCTTTTAATTTTTTGTCTATGTTTCTATTTTATCTTTAAGTTTTGGGTAATGATTTTTGAAAGACACTGTCTCAGCTGTGCAAGGGGATCTAAATAGAACCCTGGCTTATGTTACCGCCGGGGGCCAGCCTTGGCAGAGATGTGGGTCCCAAACCACGGGATGTCTGGTGGGTGAAATAATGACACGGACACAGAAATCTGATGCAAGCTGACAGACCCGAGGTCAGTCAGGAGAGACCTATGAAGCAGGCTCAGGCTCACACTCTGGCTTTTTAGCATTGGCTTTCTAGCTCTAGCTCTCTAGCTCTGGCTTTGGCCCTCTTTCTTTGCTTCTGTCTCTTCTTCTGTCTCCCTTGCTGTTTGCAGGCTCTCTTGCTGCCTCTGCCTTTGTCTCTCAGTCTCTCCTGACTGTCAAGGGTCCCAGTCTTTTATTATTCCCAAGTGAGGAAGTTGGGCAGTGCAGTTAAATCTTTAACTGCTTTTGCACCCACCCTAGAGACAGGATTAGTATTGTTACTGCAGGGTACAGGGTGATTGCTTAAACTCACAGAAGTTGAGACCACTGAGGCAGAGGGATCAAGGAATGAAGATAAGAGATACAGAGATATGATTACCGGGAGGAGAAATAAATGGAACTATGTCTTGGATAAGCACACCAAGGACATATTGCCCCAGCCCACAGGATAAGTGGCTTTCCGGATTCTAAGTGGGGAAAGCCCAGAAGGGGTTTCATTCACATTCACAGGTACCTCCACCAAAGTTTCTGTGGCTTGGGCATGGCGGGAGGGGTGGATCACGCACCGTCCCCAAGAGGTTTATACTTCAAAATGGAAAGAGTTGGCTTCTGGAACCTATGAGAAGAGCCTAAAAGTTGGATGAATTTGATGAGAATAAAATTAGATATTCTTGGTCTAGCTGGCTTTCTTGAGTGTGATGATCTTCTTTCAGAGCTATACACCTGGGTTTTATATCTTAGGAGAGGTTGTATCTCCTAACAAATTCCTTCAGGGTTATTACTGACCCAGTGCCTGACACACTGTAGGTACTGAGTAATGTAAGTAACTGTGAGAGTTTAGTATACATTTATAGATAGGCACTGGCTATAGATTCTTCAGTCATACAGCTCTGTATTGCTATGGGTACTTCTCCCCCTACCTTTTTTTTTTTTTTTTTTTTAGATTTATTTATTTTAGAGACAGAGAATCCAGCAGATTCTCTTTTAGAGAGAGTCCATCAGACTCCCTCCTAAGCTCAGAGCCTGAGGCAGCATTCAATTCCACAACTCTAACATCATGACCTGAACCAAAACCAAGAGTCCTACACTCAATAGACTGAGCCACCCAAGTGCCCCTGCCTCTCCAGTCTTTGCTTCCAGTCTTTGCTTTGTGTTCTCTGTGAGTTCTTTCTGTGGCTGTGAAATTATGAAGAACTGTCTTAATCATTCAGAAATAACAAACATTTCTTTTTTTTAAGTAATTGAAATTGCTGTTTCAATTCCTTAACATAGGATGTTAAGGACAGAAAAAAAAATTGTTAAATCATTGTTAAGATTTCTGATCCCAATATTTCCCATGTGACTATGGTAAATAACTTAATATTTCTAAGTCTCCATTTGATTAAATGAGGGGGTAATATTTATTATGTCTGTATTAAAGTTTACTATAAGAATTAAATGAGATAAATTAGCACCTTAAGCTAACAATAAACCTAATTGTCAAATTAACGTTTGGAGCAAGATGATGAACTGATCCCAAAGATCCATTCTCCTTTTCTATAATGTAGAACTGCTCTGTTTAACTGCAGGTCTAGTTCCCTTACAGAAAGGTGGGGATTAAATGAATATTCCAATTTTTTGCCAGCAGAACGTGAGTGGGGGTGACGTGTGTCACTTATTTCCATGCCCTGGTATTTAAGAAACAGATGTGATTTTCCCCTACTTCTCATCTCTTTATCTCGGTCATTCTGATATCAGTGTCACTGTCAAGCTTCAAAGATGCTAAGTTCAAAGGAAGATGGAATAGCTTCCATCATGCTGGATCAGTGAATGATTTCATAGAACAGAGCCCTATGGATTTCCTGCAGCACTCTATCAGATAGGCCAAAAAAAAAAAAAAAAAGAAGAAGGAAGTTTTTGTGCATTCAGCCTCTGAAATTTAGAGACTATAATAGCACTTGTCATTCTCTAAGTACTCTAACTGTAACTTGAGTTAAGAGGTGTCTGAGTGGCTCAGGCTGAAGCATTTGACTTCAGCTGGAGTCAGTCTTAGGGTTGTGGGATTGAACCACACCTAAGGCTCTTCACTCAGCCAGGAATCTGCTTGTTACTCTGCCCCTCTCCCTGCTCCTATCACCCCCTCAGATAAACAAATAAAATCTTTTAGAAAAAAAAAATTAAAAAGAATAGCTTCAACAACAAGTTCAAATACATAATGTTTGGCTTAGTGGCTGGATAGTGGGCATTAAGGAAGCAGACAAGTAGTTTGGAAAGATGTAGAGTTGTGTTTTAGTAGAGTAGGATGTTTGGTAAAACAACATGCCTGCTAGTCCTACAGTTCTAGGGAAAACAGTTAGATTAAGACAGAATATTAGGGCGTGTCTGGCTACTACTGGCTGTCAAGCAGGAAAAATGAACTCAGCAAGGACTGGGAGATTTTCAAGCAGAGATCAAAGGAATTAGAGAAAGTCTAGAAACTAACAACAGTGCATATTAGAAAGGTTACTGCTTATGAGCCTTCAAATAGCAAGATACAACATTTAAAAGACTGTGCAACAAAGAACCTCTAAGTCTCCTTAAACTACTTAGTATCAGCTCTGTTGCAAATATCACACTAAGAAAGTTACATCCCATTTCAGTCCATTGTTTCAGATGATTTTAAGATAGGTACTTTTAAGCTTAAAGAAAGAGCAGTGTGGATGAGAAAAGTAAGAAATAAAGCAGATTTGAGAAACATGTCCAGGAAACCATTATTGGCCCACGGCACATAGTTAAAAGTGATTTTTTGTTGTTGTTGTTCTTGTTTTTATTACTCAGGGAACTTTATTGTCAAAGAAACCAAAGTCCAGATTTAAAATATCTTATGACAATTTTTATTTTAATTTTTAATATTTTATTTATTCACTTGAGAGAGAGAGAGAAGGAGCGAGAACATGAGCAGGGTGAGGGGGAAGGGCAGAGGGAGAGGGAGAAGCAGACTCCCCACTGAGCAAGAAGTCTAATGCAGAGCTGACCCCAGGACACCGGGATCATGACCTGAGCTGAAGGCAGACACTTAACCAACTGAGCCACCTAGGCACCCCTGACACTCATTTTTTTAAAGGATTTTATTTATTTATTTGACAGAGAGATCACAAATATGCAGAGAAGCAGGCAGAGAAAGAAGGGGAAGCAGGCTCCCCGCTGAGCAGAGAGCCCAATATGGGACTGGATCCCAGGACCCTGAGATCATGACCTGAGCGGAAGGCAGAGGCTTAACCCTCTGAGCCACCAAGGCACCTCCTGACATTCAATTTTTAAAATAACACTTGGTTCTCCAAACTTGGATGGGCATCTGGTAGGCTGTGAAAATTTCAGATATGTTATGAAAGACAGAAGAAGAAGAAACTTTGAGGCAATGAATCCAAGAACAATTAAGAACAGTAGGTAAAATAATTCCTCCCAGAGAGCAGTATTACTAATTAAGGAATTTTACCCACAATAGGACAGGGTTCTTTACAATGCCAATCCTGGAGGATCTCGTTATTTCTACAGACTGGTGACTGCTTTGTATCTCTTATTTTCCTACTGGCAGTTTTTAATTTATTTTCCACCCTGTTTCCTACATTGTGCATTGGGTGATGAATAAACAAACAGCTTGTCTTTCAATTTACAGTTTTACAAATAATAAGCAGTTATATATGACCTGATGGAGAGAACTCTGATTACCCAGAGATTTAGCCTTCGAGGTGAGTAGAGGATCCACCAGTATGACATTTGGGATTTTCTCCTTTTGGGGGAAGGGAAAAGAGGTACTGGATATGTTCTTTGCTTAGGAAGAAGAGTGCACGAGAATTTTGATGTCCAGAGACACAGACCTTCAGAGGGATGTCAAACAAACGACCAAATATCTGTTTTCTTCCATAGAGTACAGATTTTTTTTTTTTTTTTCTGAGAAGCAGCTGTCCAGTTCTGACCTGTATTTTCCAGAAAATGCTTACAACAAGGCAGGGCCATCGACTACTTGCCAAAAGAGTATAAGCAAAAGTGACATATGTCAATTCTGGACCAAAACAATTAAGCAGTGTTTGTGTGTGCCTTCTCTTGTTCTTCTCTTATTTGTAAACTAAAACTCATCTGGTAAAAAGGGCAGCTGCTGAAGATAAAGAGGTGAGAAAAACCTATATCCAGCAGTTAGCACCAGCTGGCCTTTTGTCTGATTCTTAAGATACAGGTTCAGTCTTCTTTGTCTATTCTGGCTATAACATCTGCATTCTATGCCGTTCAAATATATGCTTCTTACAAGTTTTAATTTGTACATATTTCGCTAGCTGGCATAATTTCATCAAGGATAATGTGGAATTGCAGTGGCAAGTTTGGGAAAATTTTGACATGAATGAAATTATTCATTTGAAACACACTTGACACCACAAAAACAAATAAACAAACAAAAAAACCAACAACAAAAAACTAAAAAAGGAAAAAAAAAAATCTTGTGAAGCAATTCACTGTCCTGTCTGCCAAAAAGGAAGATTACTTTGTATAATAAATGAGACAGCTGTCATTTTTATACTTCAGGAATTAGTAAGAATCAGCTTGTGGATTGAACAACTTGATGAAATAATCAAGAGCTTGAGTTATTTAAACCAGTAGTAAAAACTCTTTCTTTTGGATGCATGTGTTAAAATGTGTTTTCCTACATTTAAGTCTCCTTCTTTCCCTGCAGAAGGAAGAAAATAAACCTTTTACAGTGATGGTCATACTAAAAAATGATAATTGGGAAGAAAATATTTAACTATGAATTTGAGTAATGAGCCTTTTTCTGAGCTGCTATGTAAGAAGAAAAACCAGACATTTAGGGTTTTGGATATTATTTCAAGAATCTTAAAACTTGGCTTATGAATATAGAAATTTATAAATTATATTGAAAAAAGTTCATGTTATTTTTCTGACAATAAATTAATCTGTCAACCAATTTGACTGATTTAATTTGGTTTAGAAACCTACATATGAAAATTGGGTTAGCAATATTTTAGTTAGTATATGGCATAGATTTATTTTTTCATGATTTAAAGATGTGATTTATACAAGTGGCTAAATCAAATTCTATAGACTATTTACTAAAAGTATAAGAGAATGAATATGATCTATTAATTTATCAAGGGAACTGTTACAATTTATTAAGAAGGTAAATTCAGTGTATGTGCTGTCTTTGGTATGATGATAAAATTTAATTTTATTTTAGTTCTAAATTTGAAAACTTTAAATATGTCATCTATTTGTGTGTGTTGTGTGTGTGTGTGTGTGTGTGTGCGTGCGTGCGTGCGTGTGTGTGTGTGTGTATCTGCTTATTAGACAGCCTGGGCTGTCATCACAAAATATCACAGAATGGTGGCTTAAACAACTGAAATTAATTTTCTCACAGTTCTGGCGGCTAGAAAATCTACACTGGATATTCAAGCAGGGTACAGTATCTGATGAGCGCTCTCTTCCTAGCTTGCAAGAAGGCTGTCTGCATGATGGAGAGAAAAAGCAAGTTCTCCCATAACTCTTCTTAAAAGGATGTTAATGCTATCAAATGAGAGACCTACCATAATTTACCCGTACTCACACCTTCGTATAGGATGCAGTCATACTGGGGAGGAGGGGATTAGGGTTTCTTTTGAGGGAACACAATTCAGCCCATAGCAATCTACCTATTGAATATACTAATTAATATTTTGTTCTACATAGATGCATAATATTCAAATGGAATAAAGTTAGATTTTTCCTTATAATGACTAAAGTGTTCTGTGCTTAGATTACAGAACTATTACATACTGTATTATATTTCTGTAACTTCGTCATAAACCTTAATCATTGTAACAATAACAAATCTTTAGTTTTCAAAAAAAAAAGTTAGAAATTCCTAATGATCATGGCTCCCCAATGCTGTATATTTGGAAAATATTGCCTGTTTGAAATCTAATGGCATGTTCATGAGCTGGCGAACTTCTGATCCAAATGCCAAATTCAGAATAATGAAATGCTCAGTATGTCTTCTTTGCCTGAACTATTTTATATAAACTCATACAAAGTCTGTATTTTTCATATAAACTAATACAAAGATTTCCTTTTTTCTTTTAAGATAAGTGACAACAGGAATAGTTAGGGTTTCCTTATCACTGTCCAAATTTTTATTTATTAAAAATTAGTGTTATTGACATTAAATAAATAAATAACAAATCAATAGAACAATTTCATCTTCCTAGGTTAATTATACTTAAGCAAAAAACCCTAATATACATATAATTCAACAATTACTACTTATATTAAAACAAATATAATTATGCTTAACTATAAAGTTTGGCATAATTGTCTCCAAGATGATCTTGCTCCTAGGTTCTACCATTCCTATCAACCAGGACAATCGACATAAGTATGGAATCAATCAAAAGATTGTGGAGATATGCAGTGTTCTTACTGTTGGTTATATTTTCTCATTCTCCAAACTGCAGTCTTATTAATTAATTCTATGTTGTACTACAAGACAGGATGGTATGCTCTTTCATTCTGATATTACCAGTTAATATAATAATAATAAATAATGCCAGAGTGGTTCTGTTCATCTTACCACCACAACAGAGATAAACTGGATATGTGATCTTAAGCCAACTGATAGAGCAACTATAACTATATAATCATGAAAGTGTCTAGTATATGTTCTACTTGCCTGTAGCAAAAATACTGACAAAACTTTAAAGATAAGGCAGTGATTAAAACCAAAATTTTGATGGCTCTTTGCTTAGAAATGGATTTTTTAACATTTTCCCAAAAATAGGTTATAGATTTCCTTAGGTTACTGTATAATTAAGATAGAACAAAGCTTTTCCAAGCTGGAAAGCCAAAAACTTTAACAATACAACAAAGAAAAAAGATTGCCTGACTTTCTTTTCTACTGAGACCCAAATTATATTACAATGGAAACACTTACCTTACTGATGCTGCTCTTAGGTAGTTTTGGAAGGCACTTCATCTTATTTAAAATGATGCTGCCCATATCACACTCAATATTCAAGTAAGATTAAAAAGACAAAATTAACTCTCAAACTTAGATTAGTAGGTACATACTCAAAAGAACTGCAAACAGGTATCCATACGTTTGTACATGGATATTTATAAGCAGCATTTATTGGCTTATAAAATATTACCATTATAAAATTATAACTTCCACAGTGAAAAAAATATATAAGCAGCATTATTTGCAACAGCCAAAAGATGGAAACAAATCAAATGTCCACCAATGGATGAACAGATAACAAATATGGTAAGTCCTTACAATGGAAAATTAATTCAGCCATAAGAGAAATGAAGTTTTGACACAAGCGATAATGTGAATAAGCCTCAACAATATTATACAAAATGGAAACTCAACATAAAAATTCACATATTATATGACTTCACATATGAAGTATCTAGAATAGGAAAATCCTGAGACAGAAAATGTATGAGTGACTGTGAGGGGCTGTGGAAAGAGGGAATGAATGGCTGCATAATGGGAATGTGTTCTCTTTTGGAAATGATGAGAACATTTTTAAACCAGATAAAGATGATGGCTGCACAACATTGAACAAATTAAAAATTCCTGAATTGCTCACTTTAAAATTATTAATTTTATGTTATATGAATTTCACCTCAAACGGCATTTAAAAAAAAAAGAGCCAAACTTTCCGAAACTCCTGAACTTCCTTAGCCTAAATTTTCAACTTTGACCTTAATGACAATGGAGGTCAACTCTTTTGAAAGTCCATTTATTTTATCCTATTTTATCCATATGAACTTAGAATCCTAGCCATCTGGAAGTATTTCTATCAGTCCTAGACACTGCCTTATTACAGGGTGATGTAAGAAATCATCAAAAATAATTAAACCAATGCACCTAGTGTTATTACCAAGATACAAGCAACTTTTCCTCAACATCTTAAATAAAAAACAAACAATAAACAACACCAAAAACTGTCCATAATTTTAAAGCCATAGACTTCATCTTTTGGAAAAGACCTTAGAGAAACCATCCTGGAACCCCAAAGAAAAGGACCTTTCAGGTACTGTTACCATTTTACTCTGAATGCTAGAGTGCTTATTCTCAGGTCGATGTGTCTCAAAGATACATCTCAAAGAGATGTAAATCAATCACTAAGACTGTTTTAACTGATGATCTCAAACTAAGAATTCTTAAAACTGCCTAGACAGCTTCTGCCTGCCAATTTTAAATCATCAGGAAATGTGAATCAAAAATTCAATGAGACATCATCTCATACCTGTTAGGATGTCTGTTATCAATATAACCTACACACACACACACACACACACACACACACACACACACACACATTCATATTCCAAGTATTGGCAAGAATGTGGAGAAAAGTGAACCCTTATATACTGTTGGTGGGAAAGTGACTAGTACAGCCAATAAGTAATCAGTATGGAGCTTCCTCAAAAATTAAAACTATGTAAAAAGTAAAAATTAAAATCATATTATCTAGTAATCTTACTTGTAACTATAAATCCAAGGAAAGGAAACTAGAACTGTAAAGAGTTATCTGCACTCCCATGTTGATGTCAGAATTATTCACAATAATGAAGTAATGAGAACCTAAATTTTCTCCAATGAATGAATGGATGAAGAAAATATACACATACATACACACATGCACAGGAATATCATTCTGCCTTAAAAAGAAGAAAATCCTGATATTTGTGACAACATGGATGGTGCTGGAAGACATTAGGCTAAATGAAATAAGCAAGATGCCGAAAGAGAAATACTGCATGATCTCGCTTATATGTATTATCTACAACAGTCAAACTCATGGGAGCAGAGATTAAAATAGTGCTAGCCAGAGTAGGGGCAGGAAGATAATGAATGATGTTGGTCAAAGGGTACAAAGTCTCAGTTATGCAAGATGAATAAACTCTGGAAATGTGATGTATAGCATAGTGATGACAGTTAAGAATATTTTATTATATTATATGAATTTGCTAAGAGAGTAGACTTGTAATCTTATCAACACACACATATACACAGAAATGGTAACTATGTGATATAATGAATATGTCAATTAGCTTTATCATGGTTATTATTTCACAATGTTTGTATATATATAATAAATTCATTATATATATAAATAAATTTGTATATATATAAATTCTCTAAAAATCAAGTTGTATATCTTACATACATTTTTATAAGACAATGACACTTGATAAAGCTGTTAAAAGACAAAAGTACATCATATTTTTGTATACTTTTGAAATGTAGCCAAACTAAACAAGTAAAAGAGGATTTTGTTTTATAAAGTGAGCACAGTATTCAACTGCTAACCCACTATATTAAAATGTGGTGCCCACCAAAATATGTCAAGAATGGTAGTACCTGATAAAATCTCAAAATAAAAAAAATAATAAAAATATTTTAACTTGGTCTTTGTACTCAAATACCAACTTTTCAGTAAGACCATTCAAAATGGAGGACCAGGGGCACCCGGATGGTTCAGTAGTTAAGTATCTGCATTTGGTTCAGGTCATGATCCCAGGGTCCTGGGATCAAGCCCCACATTGGGCTCCCTGCTCGGTGGGAAAACTGCTTCTGCCTCTCCCACTCACCCTGATTATATTCCCTCTCTCACTGTGTCTCTCTGTCAAATAAATAAATAAAGTCTTATAAAAAATGGGGGGACTTATGCAGCACTATTGACAATAGCCAAGACATGGAGGCAACCTAAGCATCTATCAACAGAAAAATGGATAAGGAAAAGTGAAATACATACATACATACATACATACATACATACAGAGAGAGAGAGAGAGAGAGAGAGAGAGAGAGAAAGAGAAAGAGAGAGAGGATTATTATAAAGTCATAAAAAAGGATGAGATCATGCCATTTGAGATAACATGAATGGAGAGGGTATTGTATGCTAAGTGGAATAAGTCAGAGAAAGACAAATACCATATGATTTCACACATAAATGGAATCTAAAAATAAACAAAATGCAGAATCAGAACAAAACACAGAGAACAAACTGATGCCTGCCAGAGGGAAGGGAGGTCAGGGGCTGGGCATAATGGGTGAAGGGGAGAGGAAGATACAGGCATTCAGTAATGGAATGAATCATGGGAATAAAAAGCAGAGCATAAAGAACACAGTCAGTGATAGTTTAATAGTGGTGTAATGGGACAAATGATACCTATATTTTTGTTGAACATGGCATAACGTATAAACCTGCCAAATCACTTAAGTTGCACACTTGAAACTAATGTAACATTGTGTGTCAACTCCACTCTAATTAAAAAATAAGTTAAAAATGAAAAAATGGGGGATCTACCTCTACTTTTCCTATATACCTTGACTGCTTTGTACTTCTTTTTAGCAGATATAATTATTGAATATTTATTTTTATGCATGATGGAAAGGGATTCTTGTCTCCCTCTAGTTTTATGATTTTTATTCTGCTCTATCCCTAGCATATAGAAGAGTGTCTTAATAAACAATTGTTATTATTTATTAATCTAGATATACTATGCTATATTAATCTATGCTACACATCTTAGAGGGCTGACTATGGGCTTTTCAACTTCTGAGTTCTGACCTTAGGCTGTCTATTGCCGGTGCCATTTAACAGAAAGCCTCTTGACTGTTTTAGAAAGCAACACTGGCTCACTTGCTCAATTTTATTATCACCCTCACAATACCATCATTCTCCACCTTGTGCTCAAACATTCCACTGGTAGTGGCTGAGACTCAGAGATACCCACTACTGTTGCATGACCCAGTATGTATCAGCCTGTGTACTATCTAGGCAATACACAGTGCCTTTGAACAAACTCAGCTGCTTTCTCCTCCTTGCCCATCTCTGTCTTGTCCTTCCATATGTTGAACCTATTTCCCTCTAGGGGCCAGCACTTTGGAAGCCTGACTGAATGTCTTCAGCATGTTAGCTTCTCAAGAGAAGTATGAAAATGGGGAGGTGGGAAGCTGGAAGTACTATAATTTTCTTCCCTCTTGATGCAAGCCCCATGTTATCATTGCAGAAGAATTTACCCTAACAGCTCCCTAGCTCAGCATCTAATAAATAAATAGGTCCCAAGTTAATATGTATGTCCTTTATAATTCCTAAATCAAGTATTCAAAGTGGAACCTCTTCATTTAATCTGTGTCACATAAGATACAGACTGTATTGTCTGGAATACCTTAGTATCTTTCCCATATTTCCATGTCTTGCCTGAAGCCAAATACTCCCTACATGAAGCAAATGTGGCAATACTCTCATTTCTTAAACGCTGCTTTTCCCTTTTTTTTTTTTTTTAAGGTTTTATTTATTTATTCATTTGACAGAGAGCATCAAGCAGGGCGAGGGCAAAGGGAGATGCTGCAGGGAGCCGGGATGCCTGATGCAGGGCTTGACCCAAGGACCTGGGATCATGACCTGAACTGAAGGCAGATGCTCCTCCTAGGAGCCCCTGGATGCTGAAGTTCTTGCTTTGAGCTTCTTGTTCTTATATGCATTTTATCCTTATACCTCAATCCCACTCCAAATTGAAACTATCTGTGAATCTCATACTTGGTTTTCAGTACATACATCACTCTGTACATAAAGATACACAGCCTGCTGCTCTCTGCCTAGTGCCTCAAGCACCCTTTGTTGGAAAAGAGGTTCCAATAAATATTGAGGTTATTTGCTGATGCAAACTTTAATTACTTTTGTGAAAACATTCACCCTGATATTATACACAGAAAGTATCAAGACTATTCACTAGGAGACTAGCTATCCCCACAGTATGAATTTTTATTTCATTTCACTACCAAAATGATGCTCCTGACCTTTCTAGATTTTTAATATAATATCACTCACAATGATATTCTGACTAATAGTGATATAAATAGGGGCTTCTATATACCATATCAGATAAAAGGTATTGGCTTTGTAATAGAATGAAATTGTTTTCTACTTTCTAGTCACATTGTAAATGCACTTTTTTTACAGGGAGAGAGAAAAGAGCTTTTGGACAATTTCCATAATAGTTAATCCCAATGCTTCCCCATCCCATCCAGCTTGGGAGTGTGATTATATGGCCTCATAAAAACACTCAGAATTAACTAGATCATCCAACTCTGTCCCATGAAGGGAAATGAAAGCACAACTTTCATGCCCCAGAAGCATATATGATTGTAACCCACGCTACCCAGGAATACTGAGTATCGTGTGGGATGAGCCTGTTACAGACTCCAGGCAGAACCATAGACAGCCAGTTGCCTAAAACTGACCAATTAGTAATTCCTCTTTTTAGTGAGGTCTTTGGTTTTGGAATCAAGGTAATGCTGGCCTCATAGAATGAGTTTGGAAGTTTTCCTTCTATTTCCATTTTTCAGAATAGTTTGAAAAGAATAGGTATTAATTCTTCTTTAAATATTTGGTAGAATTCCCCTGAAAAGCCAACTGGCCCTGGGCTTTTCCAAAGAAGACATAAAAGTGGTTAACAGACATAGGAAAAGATGTTCAACATTACTCATCAACAGGGAAATACAAATCAAAACTATAGTGAAATACTACCTCACACTGTCAGAATGGCTAAAATTAACAACACAGAAAACAACAGATGTTAGCAATGATGTGGAGAAAGGGGAACCCTCTTACACTGTTGGTGGGAATGCAAACTGGTACAGCCACTCTTGAATATGGAAGTTCCTCAAAATGTTAAAAATAGAATGACCCTAAGACCCAGAAATCACACTATTAGGTATTTATCCAAAGGATACAAATATAGTGATTTGAAGGGGGCACATGCACCTTAATGTTTATAGCAGCAATGTCCACAACAGCCAAACTATGGAAAGAGTGCAGGTGTTCATCAACAGATGGATGAATAAAGAATATGTGGTACACACACACACACACACACACACACACACACACACACACAACTAAAATCCTACTCAGCCATCAAAAAGAATGAAATCTTGCCAATGGCAATGATGTGGATGGAACTAGGGGGTATTATGCTAAGTGAAATAAGTCAGTCAGAGAAAGACAATATGATTTTATTCATATGTGGAATTTCAGAAACAAAACAAGTGAACATTGGGGAAGGGAGGAAAAATAAATAAAATAAAAACAGAGATGGAGGCAAATCATAAGACTCTTAACTATCCAGAACAAACTGAGGGTTTCTGGAGGGGAGGTTGCCGGGGGGGGTGGGGGAGTGGGAGGAGGAGGTAACTAGGTGATGGGCATTAAGGAAGGCATGTGATTTAATGAGCACTGGGGGTTATACCCAACTGATGACTCACTAAATTCTACCCCTGTAATAATACACTATATGATGCAATTAATATATCATTAACCACTATACCAAAAACTAATGATGTACTATATGTTGGCTAATTGAATTAAAATAAAAATAAAATAAAATTAATCAATTTAAAAATAATAATATACTATATGTTAACTAAATTGAATTTAAATTTAAAAAAAATTAAAAAGAATCTGGATTTTTCAAAACCCAATTTCCTTCTTGAGTTGTCCAGCCAGATCATACTTGCTGCATTCTGGTTTTTCCCAAGAATGTAGCTGCAGGTTATTCTGGTAAGTACTTTTCATTTCTTACTCTTAAAGAGCCACTGTTCTAGAAGAGTATGCTAATGATGTAGAAAGATATCTGTAAAACACTAGTCAGATGAAAAAGTAGTTCTTACCATTTGCAACAATGTGGATGGAGTATAATACAAAGAAAAATAAGCAATCAGAGGAAGACAAATACCATATGATTTCATTCATATGTGGAATTTAAGAAACAAAACAGATGCATGTATGGGAAAGGAAAAAAAAAAGAGAGATGGAGGAAAAGCGTAAGAGACTCAACTGTAGACAATAAGCTGAGAGTTGCTGGAGGGGCCATGGGTGGGGGATGGGCTAAATGGGCAATGGGTATTAAGGACAGCACTTGTGGTGAGCACTGGGTGTCATGTGTAAGTGATGGATCACAAAGTTCAACTCCTGAAACTAATATTACACTATATGTTAACTAACTAATTAAAATAAAAATTTGAAAGAAAAAAATACGGGTAGTTAAAAAAAAAAAGAGCCAATCATTTCCACCCTCCCTGCATACTACAAGTAAATCACAAATAAAAGATATATCCAAGAATTCATATGCTTTTGGAGGTGATTTCTAAAGCTAAGTACTGTATCAGTGGACTGATACAGCTGTGTTCTCTTAGTCCTCTTCCCAGGGAAGCCAAGAGGTCCAGGAGCCTCCACATTGAAGAACATAGTGTTACTTATACCAGGGATTATATTTCAGAAGCTGGGGTGGGCTTTTACATGCAAAGGATATCCTTTTTTATTATGATATAAATCATAACTGTTATTAAAATCTGTATAGACAAGTAAAAAAACAAAATAGCAAACAACATAAACATGTAGAGATAATATGTTTTATTGCATCTACTCTATTTTTCTTTCTAGATTATGTGTATATATACATATATTTAACATAATATTTTTTTATAAACCATTTTTTCTAATAAAATAGTTTGAATATTTTGTTATGTAGTCCTGTAATGATGTACTTTTAAAAAATTGCATAGTATTGCATGCTAAAAATATATCATAGGGTATCTATACAAGTCTCTAATATATGGAGATTTATGTGTTTGCTAATTTTCATGTGCTATTATGAGCATGCCAATATCCTTGTTTTGAGTCCTACATACGTTATGAATTATTTAACTGTGAATTATTAATTAAAATTGTATAAATAAAATAAAGGATTCAATTACATATAGATAAATGTTCTTCAAATTGTTGTAATCCATTACATTCCTGCTAGGATTTACATGCCTATTCTCTAAATCACAAATAGCATTGGATGACATCACTATAAAACAGTCTCTTTGAGGGAAATTGCAGCTCTTACTTTTGTTTGTTCTTAATTCATTTGATTGCTAATAATAGTGTACATTTTTATACCTTTATTCATTTCAATGTCTTCTTTTTTATGCCTGTTAAATTCCCTTGCCTATATAGTTATGTTGCGGTGGCTATATTTTCTATTGATCCATAAAAAGTTTTTATATATTAAAGATAAAAACATTTTGTAGTATACATGACACATATTGGTTATTTCTCTTTCAGTCTGTAGATAATATCCTTGAAATTTACAATTTAAAAGGCAATATACCTAAGTTTACTCTTGGTATATACTTGATATTCTAAATTATGGAGTTATTTTGGTATATGCTATAAGGTAGAAATCCACTTATTCCTAAATAATCATTTGTCCCAAGATGATTAAATATTTATGTTTTGGTTTGTTTTGTTTAAATTCATGGAATAATACCACAGATTTAATTAGAAATTTTATCCTCCATTTTACCATTTGGCAAAAGTGTATCTTAAATTAAAAGGTGCAGGATCCATGTAAGACTTTTCAGTCCTTGACTAGTTTGAAATGCTGAAATGTAGATGGATATATTGTTTACTCAGCTTGGTCCTATGAGGCCTAGACTATGACTACTACTGACACACAGATTCCATACGACCTCCTTATTTTTCTAATTTCCAGCCAACATTCAAGGTCTTCCAGATCAGTCTAGGCTACATTTTTATATTCCTCTTATGAGGAGCTACTGCAATATTTCTGCCCAATGAGACAATTTATGCTCAAAATACTATCAGTCAAATCATCTAAAAGTGTTTTTAGAAGCTACTTGGGTTATCTATTTATGAAATTTTCTAAGGAAGAACTCAGTCATGAAACAAAGGACAATTTACTACCAGGTGGCACTGTGCTACCATAAGTTAGCATATCATTGTGGTTGATGTAAATACGGTATGTGTTTTTTTTTCCTTACAAATTATTTGTTCAGAAGATGCAGACAGAGAAATCAAGGTGAAGATATATTGAATAAATGTCAAAGGTCACAGAGAGAAGAGAGTGGAACTATGGTGAGAACCTAGATCTATCTAACTCAACTAATGATGCTTTTTTCCTAATTTCATTTATTACATCATAGACTACACAGTATGAATGATTTTGTCATCCAGAGAAACTGTATTTAAGTAATGATTTATTTTCCCATTTATTAATAAATCAAAATATAACAATGCCAATTAGTGTTTTAATCAGTCTAAAATAGCCAACTCTATCATAATGATTTGATATAACAGTTAAGAAATAATCTTAATATCTTATTTATTCAGCTTGGTTTCTGAATTAAATTTCTGTGATGCTCCAAAAATTACAAAATATCAAATATTAGTGTTTATGTCTTTTCAGAATCAGAGGTCTTGGAGTCGGTAACTGAGGAATAGCATGTCAGTAAACCCAGAGGGAACTGAAGAGAAAGACTCTTTACTCAGTACTGAGATGAGTGAAGCATATATTACTTGAGATCAACTGGTTGATTTTTCATATTGTGAAGGATCCTGAGACTGGGCTAAGAACAAGATGTAGGTTTCTAGATTCAGGGTCAAGGATCATCTTCTAGTCCACATCCAAACAGTCCCATTCCTCACCCTTTCTCTCCATGCTATTCTTTACAGTCTGTATAGGAAATTGAGGCTTTGCCTCACCCCTTATAAAGCCTTTTTTTGAAAATGAGATTCTACGACTGAATTTTTCTTTCTCTCTGAATATCTAAAGCATTTGTAATTTGGAAATCTGAGGTTTCATCTGGCTGTTTATGACTCATATTTATATCAATTGGTTTAACCTCATGAATCAAACCCATACCTTCTGATTAGCAGGAAGCCCAGTATTTTCAACAGGTCCCCCTAATTCAACTATTTTTGAGATCCTCAAACAATAACAATCTTCATATCTCAAACGTTTCTTAAACCCTTCTAGTTTATGCATTGCATCTTGGGTAAGATAATTTTCATTTTGGTGTAGACACTCTGTAACATATTATCCAAACTTGGATACTTTAAAATGTGAAAGGGGACTCTTATCAGATGAGATAGCAGTAACAGACATGAAAACTGAGACTGTCCTGAGTAAGCTAGTGCATAATGAATCATTATGAACTAGACTGCATTGTGTACCTCTAGGGACCCCCTAGAAGCAAGTAGAAAACACTACTCTCATTTGCCCCCTAATTGGAGGGCAGTGTCATATTATTTACTTCCTATTCCACATCTACTCTTAACTCAGCAAATCTTTAAGGTCCCTTGGTGCTTTTCCTCAATATACAGATTTTCATTCCTAGGGCATGGAGTTATTCTTAAATGGATAATGTGGCAAAGGAATGTCCAGATGGAAAAAACAGTCTCATCTTTTATTTCTGACTTCTGGATCCTAGTACTTAAGCCATGCAATTCAGCATGAATTTTTCCCTTTAATTAGGTCATCTTTAGTGATCTTGCAGCTATGTTCCTTTCTAATCCCATCAACTCCAGTCTGTTAGACATGGCAGTACATATCTGAACTATATTTCTAGACATGCTTCAAATATTTTCTGTTAGCCACCTAGAAACCATTCAAGTGTCTCCTAAAATTCGATGAGTTAACTATCTAGAATTCTTTGAATATTAGAAGGGTGATCAGCTAAAGACTAAATCCACATGCCAACTTAAAAAAATTTACCTCCAGCTCAGTCGAGATAGCCAGCTCCATCATTATTACTTACACAACACAACCTAGCTCAGCTCACAATGAATCCTTCATCAATCCCTCCTGTGTTTTAAAAAGGGATTTGAGATTGACAATCACAAGCAGAATTTTTAAAAGTTCTATCTTAATATTTTATCAGAATTGTTTTCTATTTTTCCTATTTCCTCTTTATCATATCATTTTGGTGCCATTACTGATGCTACCAATGACAAATAGAGGGTAACTTTAAAATGTAATTGTGAAAGTTTATTTGTGCTACTTCATTTCAGGTGCACAACTATAGGAAATCAAGAAGTATTATTTATAATTCCATTTAATTGCTGAGAAAAATGGGGTTCAGAGAAATTTTTAATATTTTTTCCAGGGTAAGAAAAGAATAAAAATAAATAAATACAAATTTCCCCAGGGTCTAACAATTAAAAGTGAGTGAACCAGAATACAAAGTCTATGTCTTCTGGAGCTATATTTTATGTCCTACAAACACCAAAAATACTTCCTCACTATAACAACTTTTTTCAATGGCATCACCAACATCAATGACAGGAAGTTGAAAGACATGGGTAGAGCACCAAGGTGAACATCAGTCACCATCCAGCAGTCCCTTTTCATAAAATGTCCCTTTATTTTTCTGCTTGATGGATATCTGTTTGCAATGGAATCAACTTTCTCTTTTTGGCAATGTATCCCTCTGGTCTGAACACTTCAGCTTTGACTCTAAGTTTATGTCCCTTTATATTCTCTTAGATAAGTGTCATCCCCTAGGATACATAAGGGGTTGCCTGGTACCTTTTCAATCATTTGTATTGCCTTTTGAATACCTTGCATTATCCCGCTGATGCCAGAAACATCAGGACATCATTTTACACAGATCAGCAACTCCGTGTACATGAGTTCAGGTATTTTGCAATTGTGGCAGAACAGCATTCCACTCATTTCTCTCATACATGTAAGTTGCATTTAAAACTGATTCTTCAGATCTAAACATTGTACCTCCAATGCTACATCAGAAAAGGCCAGGCAGGATTTTATACGCATCTGTAATATCTGTGATCAGTATTAGAATATGCATTAAATTGTGGTGCAGAATAAAGTTTCAGGTTTAGGTTGAAGTTCTTACTCCATCACTAATTCATCTGATTATGGGCAGTTACTAAACTGCTCTAAACTTCATTTTTCTCATCTGTCCAGGGGTTATAAACACATGTCATGTATGTGAAAATGCCCAAGATAGCCTAAATGCTCAATAAATAGAAGCTCTCATTAAAATTGATAGGAATGACCTCTACTGAATCAATAATAAATAAATTTTTGTTTGATTTTTGTTTTGCTTAAAGAAGGTAGACAACAATGGTTTAAAAGCTATAATGTGTAATAAGGTGAGATGATATCCCAAATACTGGCCTCGAGACACACGGAGCACTAAAAAGTAAACTAACTCAGAGGTAAGTGGGCTTTTCCTAAAAAGAACCTGTGCTGACTAAAACTGCTTCACCAAGAGACTCAAGCAGAAAAAGAGAACTCATTCCCAAAACTTGCATGGTTTCCATTCAAGTGATTAAAAGAGTTGTTTTCATGAGATAACTGATTCTTCACATGCTCGCTCATGCGTTCCTTCTTGCTCCAGACTCTTTGTATTTTTAAATCATACCTTCTTACCTGAATTCTCTATAGTACACTGAAAGAATCAGCTAATTCAGTTACCCATCTCTGATGGAGGGCATTTTATTTAATGAAGTTGAAAATGTAAATGTATAAGTTCATCGGGGTACAAGGGATGGAACTTTTATGAGAAGAGCACAGGAAAACACTATTTTTTCAAGCAGAAAGGTCACCAGTACAGAAAAGAGAAGGCAAATGGGAAGTGGAAGATTAATCATTAATGATGCATGACCTTGACAACTGATTAAACCCCTCTGGGTTTAAATTCTTCCTTCTGTTAAGAAGATGGTGTATTTGGTGAGCTGTGATGTTCCTTGTTGAGTTCTAATCATTAAATGTTGAGAAGAATTTTCTAGAAATTTTTGGTTTCCCTTTCATTTGAAACTCAGATGCAGTCAATTGACTTATTCATAAAACTCAATTATAGCCTCCTATCATCACTCATTTATAGAAGATTGGTTATTATTTTTATAGTTAGTTGGTTTGTCACTGTTCCTATGATCACCGGTACTTCCATTCCTATCTACCCCACCATAGGTCTTGCTCTAACAAAGTGAATATATGTTTTTGGATAAAGTTTTTAAGATTTATTTATTCATTTTAGAGAAAGAGAGCATGCAAGCACACATGTATTCAAGCAGGGGAAGGGGCAGAAGGAGTGGGAAAGGGAGAGAGAATCTTCAGCAGACTCCCGACTAACCAGAACCAGATGCAGGGCTTGATCTCAAGACCCAGAGATCATGATTGGAGTGGAAATCAAGCATCCAAAGCTTAACTGACTGAGCCACCCAGGAACCCCTAGATGAATTTTTTAGATGCAATCTTTTCATTACATAACAAATACTTTACTATACACCTCATTTAATTACTTACATTTGTCCTAATGCTGTGTTAAACTATTTGTCTCTCTAGCACATTGTTTCTCAAGGCCACCAGAGTATACACAGTAAGCTTGCATATTTATCTATTCTCCAAGGGTAGGACACTTAGATGATCTCCATCTAATTATTATCCTAAATGTTCAGTCTTTGCCAGAATAATTCTTAGGCAATTTATAGTTTTGTTGGTATTATGAGCAGTATCCTTTTTTCCACCTCCATACTCTTATCAAGCTGTTTATACCTGTTGAGGAAAAACTTACACATTTGTCAGTATCTTCTATTTGAACATCTTGCTTAATCCTCTTATTAGTATTAATGATGTAAAAGAAGATTCTATTTGACTTTTTAATAGATGACAATACTATCTGCAATAGAAGCTTTGTCCTTATCCTTATGCTTTTTTTAGTTCTTTCTTTTATTGTAGTAAAAACTTCTGCTAGTGATATCAGCCTTTTTTTCCTTCATAATATTAAAAAAATGAGTCACATATTTCCTGACTGAATTTGATATTTATTGTATGTTTTAATATAGAGCCTTGATTGAGTTAAGAAAGTTATATCATTATTAGCAGTAAAAATATTTTCTATACAAATTTTAACAGTATTAACTCTTCCAACCCCTAAATACAGGGTATTTCCTATTCATGTTTCCATTTATGTGTGTCTTCAGTTCCTTCAGTCATTGCCTTATAGTTTTCATGTAAACCAACAATCTCACTTTAGTGTGTATATCCAAGGGAAATGGAATTGGTGATTCTGAGATAACTGCATTCTCATATCCATCAAACTACTATTCACAGTAGCCAAGAAATCAAAATAACTTGTGTCTCAACAGATGAATGCATAAAGAAAATGTGATACATACCACACACACGGGAATACCATTTAGTCTTAAAAATAGAAGGAAATCCTATCATTTGCTACAGCATGGAAGACATATATTTAGTGAAATAACGCAGACATGAATGACAAACATTGTATGATCTCACTGATATGTGAAATCTAAAAAAGTCAAACCGATAAAAGCAGAGAGTAGGACACTGGCTGCCAGGGACTACAGGCTGGGGCATTGGGGCTGGTGGTGGCAAAATTTGGGAAAATACTGGTCAAAATATTATAAGGCAAATAACAAGGGATCTTAATGTACAGAACAATAGTATAGCTAATAATATTTTATTGTATACATTAAATTTGCTAAAACATTAGATCTCAAGTATTCATACACACACATACACACACATGAGGTAACTATATGAGGTGAAGGATGTATTCATTAACTTGACTGGGCAGCCGTTCCACAATGTAAATATATATTAAATCATTGTGTTTTATATTCTAAATATATATAATTTTTATTTGTCAATTTTACCTGAATAAAGGTGGGAGGGAAAAACATTCCTTCCTATGGGATTAATTTTTTGCTTATTCCCACCCTAAACTGTTACATATATCCAATTGATTAAGTAGTATACATTCTCTCTGAAGATAATTGCTAGACATCCACAACTAGTACAAAACTAGGCAATAAAATGATTACAATCCCCACCACAGAGAAATTTAAAATTCAAGAAGAGAAACCAATTGTGAACACAAATAAGAATAATAAACAGCAAAGCATGCTAATCTTTATGAGCCAAGGTCAAGAAAAATGCTATGGGAGTTGAGAGGAAAATAACTTTACCTTATACAGAGGTGTGTGGAGATGAGGGGGTGGTACACAGCAAGATTTGTTACAGAAGAGTCACTTGAATATATGTCTGGAAATATAGGTGAAGAAGGGCACGTGCAGTAGGAAAAATGGAACACAGTTATAAATCTGAGAGAACACAGGCTACATTAAGAAATGACAAGTCTCCTGAAGGGGTTCAATGGGAAATTTCATGGCTGGGAGCTCAGGGATCATGGGTAGATTAAAGTTTGTATGAACTAAAGTCTTAAATGCCATACTAAAGGATGCTGACTGTGACCAGTTAGGCAATGTGAAAAAACAAAAAAAACAAAAAACAAAAAAAACAAAAAAACCCAACAACACAGAAGGATTTTGAACAGAAAAGTGATGTGCTCAGAATAAAAATAAAACCACAAAAACCAAAAACCTAATGATCAGGAATCCCATTAGCTGGTTACTGAAATAATCCAGAGGTGAGCAAATGAACTATGGATATGAGATAGTGGTATTGGGGGGAGGGTACAGATGGGAAAATTTCTTAACAGGTAAAATTCTGAGAGCTGGGCATAAGACTTAAAAATTAAAAATCAAAATAGAAACAAAGTGCAAAGTGATTATCTATTTTACTGTTACTAATAGGAGTGTTGTTTCCATAAGAGAACACTGTGACTTTTTAAAGGCCATTAAACACACACACACACACACACACACACACACACACACACACTAAAGAACCATCATTTTACAACTTAGATGGTTTCAGGTTTACAGATCCTAAAACTCAAGCTTTTAGGGGTCTCGTCCTCTTTAAAGGAACACAATAAAACTAACAAATATAAATATTCATGTTTTTGAGATAAATATGTATTTTTACTTTAAATTTATTTTATTTTTTCAGTGTTCCAAGATTCATTGTATATGCCCCACACCCAGTGCTCCATGCAATATTTTTAACTTTCATGATTAATGATTCACAAATATCACAAAATCAACAAAAAAGCTCTATTAAACTTTCTTTTAGTTTTAGCCTATTTAAGTCAACTCTTCATATAACAACATTTATAATGTTCTATTAAAAACAAATAATTCTATTTTTTTAATTACTGACAATATAGTTCAGCTTTTAAAAAATCATTATATAAATTGTTTTTTGAATTGTCATGTAAATTTTCAGGATTGCTGTCCAACTGGGAAAATGTCTATTTTTTATCATATATAATTTTCAAGATCTAGGAAGAATTTTTCACAACCCAGCCTCTAGCTCTGTAATCCCAAACCTTGTATCTCCCCTTCTATCCACATATCTGACTCTTGGCCATACAGGATAACCTGAGCAAATGATGTTGGTCTCTTTGCCTCTGAGTCAGCCCAGCAGACAGCAGGAGTATGTAGCTCTTCTGACACTGAGATGGATCCAAATAATTGTATCTCCACATGTATATGACTATTAACTGCATAAATATATTCCACTATACACAAACTAAATATATCCCTAACTCCACCTTAGATCCCCAAAATACTCTTGGCAGTTCCATCATCATCTGCCAAGAAAGGAAGTATGACATAAAGGAATATGGCATGGAAAGGGAAAGCTGACCTAAGAGATTATAGTTAAACTATCTTACTTCTGTAAATTTTAACATATATATGGCTACACGAACACCAAGGCCTTGGGGACCTATTCAAGTGAGGAACCTAGAAATATACACTTCATTAGTTTTGTGGTAAAACTGTATCTTAAAAAATTAATAAAAACACATTTTGTGATACTTCTTATAAAATAGGAGTTCTGCTTTAGATTGGTTGAGGATGAGAGGCCAGTCGCACATCTAGGGAGAAATATCCAGCACATGATAATTACAGATCAGTGATGTTAGAGGGGAAAGAGACAGGAAGGCACTCATCCTTGGAAAGGCAGTCATTGGGGGGATACTAAATAATTTACTATTAAGATAACACAGAACACAACCTCTTTACGAGAGATAGATTTAAAGGAAAGGCACACTAATGAACTGTGACCAAAAGTATACAAATAGCAATGGAAATGTGGCATGGGGCTAATTTCCTCTCCACTGTGACCATATGCTTGCTGAAGGTGTTAATGGCACTAATTGCTTACGGGCAGCTCTATGAAGTACATGTTATCTGCTTTGCTGAGAAAAATCACAGAAAACATAAAAATCTCAAAATTGCTGTTTGTAGCCCTTTCACCATTCAGGCACAATTTAACTGAGTAGTATTTGATATTAAGAGAAAAGCCTAATGTTCCATCTGCATGGACCAAATAAATCTCCGTTCAACCTAGGAGCAAAGGTTTTCCAAATTAACTCTTCATGGATGGGTTGCTTGTCACCACTTCTGAGTCAACACAGATGGGAGTGCATGCTATAGTCCTGTTCCTGAGTATGGTTCTCTAATTACTCCAAAATACCAAACAGTGTAGTCAGATGATAGGCAGAAAATGAAAGACTTTAGATACTTAGGGAGTCCCTGAACAAAAGTAAATCAGTGTTATTTCGTTTCTAAATAATTGGCCATTTAGAAACTTGTGTTTGACACAATTAGATTATCCAACTAAACTGGAAATTGTGTTTACCCACAAAACACATGTAACATCTTGGTAATTAGGCATGGCCTACAGAGCTGACAGCTAAGCGGAGAACCCAATATGACTCAGAAGTAGCATGAGGAAAGAAGGTATATTGAAGGATGAATAGGAATGCCCCTCTCCCCAACCCAAAGTCAGAATGAGTTGTGACCACTACAAAAAAAAAAAAAAAAAAAAAAAAAAAAAATCTCTAGAGAAAACGAGGTCAGTGCAAGCCTGCAAGGAAAACGTGAAGGCAAAAGGACTGAAGCTTTCTTGGTCACCAGCTTTTTTACTTTCAGTGATTCTCCCTGCATTTTCATGATTCAGGGGAAGCACATATGTTTGCACTAGAAATGAGAATTTCCAGCATTTTACTGCATCCTATTACAGCTGAAGTGACAAGTAGAGCATGATGTAGATCTTCACTGAAGAAAAAGAAGAAGAAGAAGAAGAAGAAGAAGAAAAAAAAAAAATAGAGAGAGAGAGAGAGAAGAAAGCAAGCTTCCCCATACCATCAACCACTATGACAAGATGGAGGATCTTACTATTACCATCTTTACAGCCAGTTTGTGATGTAATGATGCTATGCATCAGTATGTCAACAAAATTTACATAATATCACCCTTGGTGGAATGAAAGCACTATGTAGTGTAGTGTATCCGATATTTCTATAATATGCTACCTATAGGACAAATTTAGATATTCTTCTATGAGGAGTCATCATCTGAAACTTCTGTTACTCTGGCAGCCAGACAGGTTACGAATTTACTGCTTTACCAACAATTCGTGGTAAAAGTCACATGATCATAAACAAATGAGGACAGATGGAGAATTTACATGTCTAATAAAGATCTCCCTGAGGGCTGTCACATAGGGATGCTCAGGCAGTTCCTTGCTCAAAGGTGCTGCAGCAGTGGTGGGCAGATGCAGATGGAAATCTTGTGCCAATTGGATCCACACCAAAAGGTCATATTTGCAAATTCACTCAAAGACCTGTGTATTGCAGAAAGTAATCTCACAAGTCATACAAGAACAGGTGTTTCATCCCAAATCACCCAGAGCAATGATTGTTCATGATGGGGCAAATCAAGACATAGCTGTGAAATGATCCCCTACAAACATGTATATGTACACACATACAACCCATATTATTTTATAGTCAGTAGAACGGTGGGAAAGAAGAACAGACTTTCAGGTAAGACAAATAAATTTGGTTCAAATCACAGCCACTGCTGCCACCCAGGGGATGTTCGAGCTGAAACAAAGCATTTAACCTCTTGAAGCAAGAGTTTCCACTTCCTCACTTGGACTTTTATATCTGGGCTCTTCTGCAAGTAAGAAAAACATGGGCACTAGACAGCAGAGAAGGCCTATGAATAAGTGAAAGAATGCGTGAGTTTTACCAAGACTTCTGCAGATAGGCGTGGAGGCCAAATATAGAATCTCCTTTACATATTTTTATGGGGATGCTGGGTGGCTCAGGTGGTTAAGCATCTGCCATCAGCCCAGGTCATGATCCTGGTGTTTCTGACATAAAGCCCCATGTCCTGCTCCTTGCTCAGCAGGACGTCTGTTTCTCTCTCTTCCTCTGTCCCTCCCCCCTGCTCATGCGTGCTCTCTCCCTCTCTTTCTCATGGCATTGAGCACCCTCTCTCTTAGTTTTTTTTTTTTTTTTTAATAAATAAATAAATAAATACATACTTGGATGATAATTTCAGTTACTAACATTTATACAAAACTTATCTGAAGTGATTAAATAGGCTATCTTTCCCAAATGTAAATAAAGTTTTAACAGGCTATTCTGGATAAAAAGGGATAGGCTTTTGGAGGCCACCAACAGAGTTCAAATCTCAGTTTTTCATATATCATTCTTGTGATTCAGTCCAAGAATTTTACCCATTATGGTCCTTAGTCTACCTCGTAATATTTTTTTGGTAATTATGTATTAATTTTGCACTATTTCAACTGAAGAGATTGGCCTTGCAGATGCATAGACATTTGGAGATGTTAACAAACTCGGATAGTATCATTGTACTATAACACAATACTCATCTATTTGCGTTTGTCTATTGCCTGGCATTCAGCAAACTTTGCACATTTTTGGATGCAAGTGCAGTTCCAAAGGAAAGTCTTTTAGATCCACACAAAGCTGATGCTCTCCATGTTGCCAGTGTTAAAGGAGATGTCACTTTAATAGCAGGGTGACCAGTGACATAATAGCATGATGGAACTGAACACTGAAAGGCCTAAGCAAAATGATTATTTCTCAATTTTCTTTCAGCATTTTAAATCTGCATAAATGAAACATGATTTTGCAGAATGACTGTAGTCCATATCAAGTGGAATGTTCAGTGAACAGCATTCTGGAGCACAGGAAAGCTGATAGGGCATTAATATGACAGGCACAGGACAATCTGTAAAGACTCTTTGATACCTGAAATTCTATTATTAAACAAAGAATGCATTATTCTGCACTGATTTTCCCCCCAGGATGTCTTATTCCATTGTCTTATTCCATGTCAGCAGCATTTCCCATCATAACAGAATTCACTCTCCCATATAAACACTCAACCTCACTGCCTACCATAGTCTGTACTTCTTCATTTATCTTTCATGACATAAGCACCATCTCATTGTGGAATTTTCTCCTAGGCTTCCTGATTGAGTGAGGTGGACCTCCTCAGTATACCTCTTAAAGCACACTTAGATCACATTTTATGTGACAAATTATAGGGTAGTATTTTCCTCATTCAGAATTATGGCTTTGCTTCACTCATCTCTGAATCATCCAAATATATAAAAGTGACTGGCAAATAATAGGTGCCTATTAACACCATTGTCTAAGGGCCCAAGAAGAAAGGAATGAGGTTGTACTTGAGCAGACCTTGGTGAATTTGTAACTCTGTATCCGTATCCTAAGATAACTTATCATCACCTGGGTATGTTGTTCCTTTTCTCTTACATTTTATAGTCTAGCAGATAGTTGGAAATTACCATTACTATTACTTTTTTTCTTAAAAAGAAAAGGAGGAGAGAGAGAGAGAGAAAGGAAGAAAAGAAGAAGGAAGGAAGGAAGGAAGGAAGGAAGGAAGGAAGGAAGGAAGGAAGGAAGGAAGGAAAGCTAATGAACAATCAAAAAATGATAAAATACTCATCTGCAATTCCATAATAGATTCTATTTTTGGTCTCTGATTCTTTATACAGTCATGCTGAAGCCTTGCTTAAATCTGTCCATGTAAATGGCTGAGTTGGAATTGACTAAGGATTTTTTGTGTGTGTGTACTTTTCCCACAGAGTCAATATTTGCATTTCCAATATAGCTAATTCAAAGGGAATCATGCACCCTTTTGTCTGTAGCAGCATTATTTATAATAGTCAAATTATGTAACTGTCCCAAATGTCCACTGACTGATGAATGGATAAAGATGTGCCATATATATACACTGGAATATTATTAAACCATAAAAAGGAAGAAATCTTGCCATTTGCAATGAATGGAGCTAGAGAATATAATGCTAAGTGAAATAAGTCAGTTACAGAAAGACAAATACTATATGATTTCACTCATGTGTGGAATGAATGATTTCACTCATATGTGGAATCTAAGAAATGAGATTTCACTCATATGTGGAGTGAATGATTGCACTTATATGTGGAATCTAAGAAACAAACAAAAAACAAGCAAAGGGAAAAAAGGGAGAGAGAAACAAACCAAGAAATAGACTCTTAACTATAGAGAACAAACTGATGGTTACCAGAGGGGAGGCAGGTGGGGGTTGGGTACCATAGATGATGGGGATTAAGGACAGCACTTGTGATAACTACTGGGTGTTGTAAGGAATTGTTGAATTGTTATACTGTACACCTGAAACTAATATAACACTGTATGTTAATGATACTGGAATTTAAAATATGATCAAATTCTAATAAAGTTTAAAAACATGGTTAATTCAACCCACAAGGCATTTACTGAGCAAATAATATTTACTAGGCAAATTAGAACACGAATCTGAGCAAGTCATGGTCTCTGCACTCAAAGAAAAGGAAGAAAAGTGAGTTAACAGGTGTGTGGCTATTTCTGTGCCAGGATTTTGGTTGTGAACATGTATGGGGTGATATGCTTCCATCCATTTAATTTTCTAGTCTGTGTCCCAGCCTCACACAGCGTACCACAAAGAGTAAAATCTATTAGAAAATAATACCAAATGGGCAGGCTGCATTCCCACAGTCTAGTTTGAACAATACCCAGGTCACCTTGAGGGATGAGTCCTCCCTTGCTCCTGTCTTTATAATCTATCCAGGAGAATAAGATAAGTCTGTTTTAAAATACAATGGGTTGACTTCTGTTCAGAAGTAGCCACACACCTAAAAAGAGGAAAAGCTAACATTGGACTTCTTATATTAGGTGGGTAATTTAGAACGCCAAGTCATTTCACATCCCTGGAGTGGAAAGAAGCACATAGACTACTTTCAGAATCAATAATCAAAATAAATCCTACCCCAGCAGGACATACGGCATCTGTCCAGTTAATAGAAGCTTGAGCTTCTATTTTTAGATTTATTCTCACACTACGCAGACAGCAGTGACATAAAGGAGTTTTGTTCAAAAGCCACTAGCCCTTTTCGGAAGCAAGTTTTCCCTTAAATAGCTTTTGTTGTTGTTGTTGCTGTTGTTGTTGTTGTTGTTGTTTTTCCTGTCTACCCCTTTCCTTTCTCTCCTGTTCTAATTAAAGCAGATTTAAGGGAGGAGCTCACATTTTAAAGCCAAATTTTCTGTTTTCAGGGTTGGCTCTGAGTTTTCTGTTGGATGAATAAACCAGGCACTTTGCATGCTTGCTAAACAAAGTACTTTTGTTTGTTTCTTTGTTTTCCAGAAACCTCAGGGAATGTGAGGATTTTAGAATCAACTCCTATGGATTTCTTGCCAAACCCTTGAAAGTCCCATTATTGTTTTGGAAGGAAAAATATGGTGTCTGTGTTTGCAAATCTTGTGGGTTTCCAGAGTTTGGGTAAAATGACTAATTCTCAGACAGTTGAGGTCAAAGGTGGCAGAGGGTCTATAGAAATGGCCAATGAGTCTTGGCCAGGAGTGAGGCAATATAGAGAAAACTATAGAATCAGGAAAGTATGTATTTCCATTATGGTTCTTTTATCAAACCAGAATTCTGCTGGGCTATCTATAGCTTCTGGGTTTTGAAAAGAACCTGGATAGTCTTCTCTTTAGTTCAGCACTGAGATTCCCTTTGAAAGCTTAAAAACTCCTCAAATGTGTGTGTGTGTGTGTGTGTGTGTGTGTGTGTGTGTGCGTGCGCGCGCGCATGTGCGGGTGCGCGTGTAATTTAATCTATTTGGGGAAAAGGCAACATATAAGATTGTATAGACTTTAGTGATAACAGCTTCCTAATCTCAGCTAAACCTAAAAGGGAGTCAGAGGAAACAGACCATGTTTTGACCTCAGACAAAATGAACTTTAATCTTTATCTCTGCTGCTTTCTGTGCCATACTAGAAAAATGATCTTAGCTCTTTAAGGCTTGCTGGTTTCTTTTTAATAATTCATATGTTTTATTAACCACACTTTTCATAGGCCAGTACTTGACCAGTATTGCCTCACTTGATCCTCAAAAACAACTCTAAGAGGTAGAAGATATTATTTAATTTTCAAATGAGGAAATGGAAGCTTAGAAAGATAATACAATTAAAATGTAAAGTAGAAATATCTTGCAAAGGAGCAGTTAAAATATTAAAAGTAATATACATAGAGCACCTGGCAGGGAGCAGACACAGCAAAGGTGGAGAAGCTAATGGGGCTGCAGGTGGTGGGGGTGGTGATGGTGGTGGTGATGGTGGTGGTGATGGTGATGGTGGTGGAGGTGGTGATGATTATGGTGGTGGTGGTGATGGTGGTGGTGATGTTGGTAATGGTGGCGGTGATGGTGGTGGTGGTGGTGGGGGTGTCAGTACCTGGAACCATGAGCTGCTGATGAGAGCACAGGCTAACAAGTGAGGAACTTTGGGAGCTCCTTCAATTCCAGTTTAGCATCTTGCATGGAGGAGCGATGCAACAAATATGGATTGGCTGACATCCAGGATTAAGTGTGGGCCATGAGGATTTGGAGGACAGATTCAGGCATCTCTGTGGAGTACCTGCCTCAAGGCTAGCTTATCTAAACTGTGCACCATCAGAGAAGATGAACACAAGGCTTCAGTAAAGACAGACCTGTGATGAGGAGTTATCAAACTCCAGGGAAGGTTCTATGTGGGTAGCATACTAACACTTTCTGGAACAGGTTCTATGGTTTTTGAAAATTTTGCCTCAAGCAGCTGGGCCATTTCAAATTCAGATTTCAATAAAACTCAAACCATCTGGACACTTTCAAACTTAGGTTTCAATATTGCTCTAGCTACCTATAAAAATGAAAGTACAGTGTTAATATTAAGCTTTTACACTTGTGAATAATAATAAATTAAATATGAACACTTGGCTACTGCACTGACACTGAATATGAGCTTACTGGACTAAAAAAAATAGACCCTCATATGGCATTCATTGTAAAAACAAACTTGCCTTAGTTTTAAATGTAAGTTTTTTCAAAAACGGGATTTCAGGTGGTGGTTAATATTGAAACTAGATATCTAGGGACAAGGAGGCTGGGACTATCTTCCCAGGATGTATTTTCTCTCTCAATGATCAGCAATCAATGATGATAATACAATATATATTATTAAATACCTGCTATGCTCTTTCTTAATGTCATTTAGTTTAACCTCACAAAAACTCTGTGATGCAACTATTCTATCTTCCCTTTCAAGATGCTGAATTTGGGGACCAGGAACATAAAGCCACTAAGAGGTCATGCAGCTTCACTGGAAAGACTGTGGTTAGAATGCGGATTTGCCCAAAAGACCATGTTATCAATTATTACAAAGAAACCATGAAAGTATGTCTTCTGGCTCTAGATACTTTGTACAATCCATTTGCCTTGCCTTGCCATTCTCCTAATCTAATCTAATCTTATTTTATTTATCTATTTAAATTATTATTCTTACTTTATTAGTTTTATTATTTTAATTTTTTGGAGAGAGAGTGAGCATGAGCAGGGTCAGGGAGGGGCAGAGAGAGAGAGAGAGAGAGAGAGAGAGAATCTTAAGCAGGTTCCACACCCAGCATGAAGCCCAACACAGCTCTCAATCTCACAAACTTGAGACCATGACCTGAGCTGAATTCATGAGTCAGATGCTTAACCAACTGAGCACACAGGCACTCCATCTCCTAAGCCAATTTTAGACAAATGTCTCCCCAACTAGAATTGTGATTTCCAAGCCTGGCGACCTTGAGGAGTGAGGCATCTTCTCCAACCCTACCTCGTACCATGTATCTGGAATGGCACTGAGAGGAAGCTTGTATGAAAACTGTCATTCCTATATAAGAAAATGCCAATGAGAGATACCTATATAGAACTTAAGGATTCCAAGAAGGACCATCTAACTTGGAGAGATGCAGGCCATCTAACTGAGGGAAACATGATCCTGCTTCCTCAAATATCCATTGTCTATTGAAAGAAACAGGCAATAATCAGGTAATTATTAAACACTGTAAGAAGTGAACATGGGGGCACTCTAGAAAGAAAGAGAAGGGCACCAATCTAGAGCTAAATGGAAATGATCCCTGGAAAAGGGTGTCCGAAATTGACCTACAAAGTGCATGTGAGGTAGACAGGAGAAATGGTTAAATGGCAGGCTGGTGAGGAGGGCGTGGCAGAGGGTAAAGAATAAATAATAATTAAGGAGACAAAAATCAGGAGGACTTCAAGTTTTTCTGTGTTATTGGGATATAAAGTGTGATATGGGGAGTGACAGGGTATACACCTGGTCATTGAGAGCCTTGCATGTCTTGTTAAGAGGCTTGGACTCCACCTCACTAAGAGGTCCAATAGAAAAGCTCCTTCTCAGATCTGTACATTAATTAAAATACTAACATGACATTAATGCTAACACTACTACTAATAATTCTGTTGTTTATGGAGCTGACCATTTCCTCTAAGCTGACCATTTCCTCTAAGCTGACCATTTCCTCTAAGCTGACCATTATTCCCTAAGTAATGCCTTGTACAGGTTTGGCTGGCTCACCACTGTGAACACAGTCCCTAGACATTCCAGATATTGCTGTGGATATTATGTAGTTCTTTTAACCTTTCCTTATATAGCCAGAACTTTATGGCATATTCCAAACCCCAATGTACCTTGCTTCCTGACCATAGGTGACTAGGACCTTCTTTGCGTATGTTATCATTGCAATCTCTAAAAGTTCTGTTCTAATTTAAACATGAGAAATATGGGGCATGTGCAGTTATCCAACTCATTTCATGGTTTACTTCATGAAAATACACCAACCTATGAATTATTATTAGTAGTAGTAGTATCATATTTGACATATAGCACAAAAGCTGTAAGTGACAGAACTGGGATTTAAACACTGGGCTGTCTGTTTGGAGAGCCTGAGCTCCCACACACTGTGCAACACAGATTTTTTTTAAGTAATTAATTCATTTTAGAAGGAGACAAAATACATGAGTGCAAGTAGGGGGTGGGAGGGTAAAGGGAAAGGAAGAGAATGCTCAAGCAGACTCCTAGCTGAGTATGGAGCCCAACTACTCAGGGTTTGATCCCAAGACCCTGAGATCACTAAATAAGCCTAAATCAAGAGCTGGACCCTCAACAGCTGTGCCACACAGGTGCCCCTGTGCAACACAGATTCTTAATATTAAATTATTATCAGCCCTAGCTTTAACTACTAATGCTAGGACTGACAGGATCAAGATCTCAAATTTGCCTGCCAATTCTCTAACAGGTTTTACTCAATTTTTATTTTGCTATTTTAAAGTATTTTTATTATTCATAGAAGTGACATTATATATCATTTTGCTTTACAGTTTTCAAGTATAGGCACACATTCCCCTGAATGAAAGTGCATAGCCAGAGTCATAGAATGATTACTCGCTTTATGAAACTGAACAGCCAACTCTAAAGAAGAGCTGCCATTTAAAAAATTCCTCAGTCAACATGAATCACAGCAGTCACAAATAAATCAGATGCAACACTTAGAAGGTAAATTGTTCATAAAATATATTTTTCATGCCATTTTTAAATGTTTCTCTTAGCTGAGATAGTAAGATAAACACATATTTCCTCTCTTAAGCCAGTTAATTGTAGCTGGATAGAGGCTCTTACTTCAAGGAGAATAGTTTTGGGCTGTCAAAAAATCCAATATCTCCCATGCCAGAAAAGCACCTTTTTTTTTTTTTTTAAGATTTTATTTATTTATTTGAGAGAGAAAGGGAGACAGAGCACAGGGGGAGGGGTTGGGTAGAGGAGAAGGTACAGAGGAAGGGGGGCGCAGAGAGAGAAGAAGCAGACTCCGCATTGAGCATGGAGCCTAACATGGGGCTGGATCCCAGGACCCCAGAATCATGACCTGAGCCCAAGCAAATGTTTAATCAGCTGAGCCACCCAGGTGACCCTGGAAAAGCACCTTCGAAAATGGAAATCAAATAAAAGCCTCTTCTAAAGCAGTACTGGAAAGCATGATGGGGCTGGAGGGTTTAGTTTCTCTGAATCTTTGATTCATAAGGATAGAGGCAGCCACAATGAAAGTGGAATTCCCTGGTCCCCAACCACAGGGAGATACCATTATGTAAAACAAATTCGATCTTCACACTCAATCCCTCTGCTGGCAAAAAAATATTAGCTGGTAGAAAATACAGACATGTATACCCATGAAGGGCTATCAAATCTGTATCTTCTGGTGGGGAAGAAAGGAAGGAAAAATAAAAAGTGAAACAAAAACAAAAACAAATTTGACTGAATGGGCACGTTCATTTGGCAATAGTACTATCAGAATACCTCTTGGCCTATGGAACTTCCCAATGATGCTGGAATTATTATTATTTTTTTTTTAAGATTTTATTTATTTGACAGAAACACAGCCAGAGAGGGAACACAAGCAGGGGGAGTGAGAGAGGGAGAAGCAGGCTTCCCGCCCAGCAGGGAGCCTGATGTGGGGCTACATCCCGGGTCTCCGGGATCATGACCTGAGCCGAAGGCAGTCGCTTAACCAACTGAGCCACCCAGGCGCCCCAAGGAATTATTTCTTTTGAATTTTGTTTTAGCATTAGTTCTTTTAATTACTCTAAATTAATTTCATTTTCTAAGAAGAAATTAGTATGAGTTGGAATCTGTTCTAACTGCTACTAATTCTAACTCAACTTCAGAAAGATAAGTGGCCCCAGAGAATTTACTTGACCTTTACAACTTTGCTTTCTCTTCTCTGTGTGGTGGGGATGATACCACTATCTTGAATCTTGGGGATATTGTGGGGGTTTGATAAGATAGAAAACCACACAATTTAGTGTCTGACATTTAGACCATACTAAATATGCTATAGATTTTATAATTATTTTCTCAGCCCACTGAACGCTAAGAGTTGCCAACTGTATTTTCTTATTGTAGTCACTTAGTGGTTGGGGTATTTTCCGTTCTGCTTGTTCTCAAACATTTCTTTTTCAAGACTCCTTTACATTCTATAAATTATTGAAGTCAACACGTACCTTTTTCTTTAAGTGAAGGTTTTATCTATCAATAATTGCCATATAAGAAACTAAAACTGATTTTTAAAATTTGATTCATTTTAAAGTCACAATTTATTTTTCTTAAGACATTGACATAAAGGGGCACCTGGGTGGCTCAGCTGGTTAAGTGACTGCTTTTGGCTCAGGTCATGATCCTGGAGACCTGGGGTCAAGCCCCACATCCAGCTTCCTGCTCATTGGGAAGCCTACTTCTCTCTCTTAGTGCCTCGGCTTGTGTTCCCTCTCTAGCTGTGTTTCTCTCTGTCAGATAAATAAATAGAATCTTAAAAAAAAGACATTGACATAAATACTTTATTTTATGAAAAATGATTCATTCTAAGACAAAGTAAGGAGAGTGGCATTCTATGTTTTTTGCGAATCTCTAATTTTTGGCTTCCTTGAAGGTATTTATGTCTCTGTATCTGTTATAATGCATATATAATACATATGTTTATATATTTGGTTGAAGGAAATGAAAAAATATGACTGCATACAGATATGTAGTTAGAAAACTGTAGGTCTTCACAGATGTTGACAAGGATACAGAGAAAAGAGAACCTCTTACATAGGTGGTGGGAATGCAAACTGGTACAGCCACTCTGGAAAACAGTATGGAGGTTCCTCAAAAAAGTTGAAAATAGAGCTACCCTATCACCCAGAAATTGCACTACTAGGTATTAATCCAAAGTATACAAAAGTAGTGATTTGAAGGGGCACCTGCACCCCAGTGTTTATAACAGCAATGTCCACAATAACCAAACTATGGAAAGAGCCTAGATGTCCATCAACAGATGAAAATATATCACAATATATATACACAATAAAATAAGTTACTCAGCTACCAAAAATAATGAAATATTGACATTTGAAATGAGGTGGATGGAACTACAGAGTATTATGCTATGTAAAATAAGTCAGTCAGAGAAACACAAACACCATATGATTTCACTTCTAAGTGGAATTTAAGAAACAGAATTGATGAACATAGGGCAAGGGAAGGAAAAATATAATAAGATGAAAATAGAGAAGGAGGCAAACCATAAGAGATGCTAAACTCTAGAACACAAACAGGTTTTGTTGAGGGGGAGGTCGATGGAGGGATCATCGACCGGGTGGTGGACATTAAGGAGGCACTTGATGCAATGAGAACTGCGTATTATATGCAACTGATAAGTCATTAAATCCTACCCCTAAGCTAAGAATATAGTATATGTTAACTAAATTAAATTCAATTAAATAATTTAATATATATTTTATATACTATATTTCATATAGTATATATTTTATTGTACATATATATCTATATATGAAATATATATTTATATATAAAAATATTTATAAAACAGATATACCCCCCCCCAAAAAAAAGAAAACCTAAGGTCTTCACAGACACTCTGAAAGGTTCTCAAGGACCTCCCATGATTATCCATTGAGAAACTCAGTTCTATTCAAAGCACAAATTTCCACTACCCTTTTTCCCTCATTTTTTCTTGTTGAAAGCCCTAAAGAAAGAGTACTAACCTGAAGGGCCAGGTACCTACTTTATGACTGCACCTTTACTGTTGGTAGAATTATAGAGTCGGTACTTCTCTTTTTCCCAAATATGTAACAAAAGTGGTAGGCTGGTTCTTTTTGTTACTTTACCTATAGTATGCCAGGTCTAATTCCATTTCTTCCCCTAATTTGTTATTTGAGCCTTTATGAAGGCTGTGGACATCATACTCTAAGCTTGGGAACAAAGATAAACCAACCATACTCAATCAAGCTGTTTTGGAGAAATGGAAATACATCGTAATTCAAAAAGAAATGTCATATAGGGACTAGAAATAAGAAAAATAATAATTTTAACACAAACTTGTTTATTAAGATCACCATGATAGTTTATTTCTCTCTCTGTCACTCCATTATTTATACATACAAACATATATTACTTTTTATATGTAACAGCTCTGATTTTTACTTTTAGCAATAGTGTTAGAAAATAAAAGAGATTTATCAATGAAACAAAAATACTAAGGAAATTATAAATGTTAGAAAGAAAAGGAATTTAAATCTATGGTAAAAATAGAGCATAGTACTCCACCCCTAAATTACTAGGACTCTTACAGCAATTCATGACTGTGACAGGAGACAAAATCAATGCACATAAAACAGATGCTTTCCTATACATTAACAATATGACTGTAGAAAGAGAAATTAGGGAATTGATTCTATTTACAAGAGTATAAAAAACCATAATATACCTTGGAATAAACCTAACCAAATAGGTGAAGGATCTATACTCTAGAAACTACAGAACCTTATCAAAGAAATTGAAGACACACAAAAAGAAAAACATTCCATGCTCATGGATGGGAAGAATAAACATTGTTGCTGCCCTGAGCAATTTATACTTTCAACACCACCCCAATCAAAATGTCAATGGCATTTTTTAAAGTCCTGAAACAAACAACCTTAAATTTGTTTGGAACCAGAAAAGACCCCAAATCACCAAGGAAATGTTGAAAAAGTAAAACAAAGCTGGGGGCATCTTGTTGCCTGATTTCAAGCTATGTTACAATGCTATGATCACCAATATAGTGTGGTATTGGCACAAAAACAGACACACAGATCAAGAGAACAGAATAGAGAGCCCAGATATGGAATCTCAACTCTATGGTTAACTAATCTTTGACAAACCTGGAAAAAATATCCGAGGAAAAAAGATAGTTTCTCCAATAAATGGTGTTTGAAAAAACTGGACAGCTATATAAAGAATGAAATTTGACCATTCGCTTACATCATACACAAATATAAACTCAAAATGGGTGAAAGACTCAATGTGATACAGGAATTCATCAAAATCCTAGAGGAGAACATAGGCAGTAACATTTTTGACATCGGCCACAGCAACTTCTTGTAAGACACATCTCCAAAGGCAAGAGACACAAAAGCGAAAATGAACTTTTGGGACTTCATCAAGATAAAAAGCTTCTGCACAGTAAAGAAAACAGTCAACAAAGCAAAGATACCACCCATGGAATGGAGAAAGTGTTTGCAAATGACACTGCAGATAAAGAGTTAGTATCAAGATCTATAAATAACTTCTCAAACTCAACACCTGAAAAACAAATAATGAAGTAAAAAAATGGGCAAAACACATGAAGTGACGCTTCTCAAAGAAGACATACAAATGGGTAACAGACACCTGAAAAAAACGTTCATCATCATTAGCTTTCAGGGAAATTCAAATCAAAACCACATTGAGATGCCACGTCACATCAGTTAGAATGACAAAATTTACTAGGCAAGAAAACAGGGGTTGGAAAGGTTGGAGAGAAAGAGGAACTCTCTTACACTGTTGATGGGAATGCAAGGTGGTACAACCACTTTGGAAAACAGTGTGGAGGTTGCTCACAAAGTTAAAAATAGAGCTAATCTAGGACCCAGCAATTGCATAGGTCAGTACCCTATGATCCAATATCTAACCGAAAAATATAGGTATAATGAAAAGAAGGCCACATGCACCCCAAAATTCAGAGCAGCAATGTCCAAAATAGCCAAACTGTGGAAAAAGCCAAGATGCCATTCAACAAGGAAATGGATAAAGAAAATGTGGTCCATATATACAATAGAATATTACTCAGCCATCAGAAAGGGTGAATACCCAATGTTTGCATCAACGTGGATGGAACTGGAGGAGATTATGCTAAGTGAAACAAGTCAAGCAGAGAAAGTCAAGTGACATATGGCTTTGCTTATTTGTGGAACATAAGGAATAGCAAGGAGGACATTAGGAGAAGGAAGGGAAAAATGAAGGGCGGGGAATTTGAGGGGGAGATGAACCATGAGAGACTATGGACTCCAGTAAACAAACTGAGGGTTTTAGAGGAGATGGGGGTAGGGGAATGGGTGAGCCTGGTGATGGGTATTAGGGAGGGCATGTATTGCATGGAACACTGGGTATTATATGCAAACAATGAATCATGGAACACTATATCAAAAATCAATGATGTACTATATGGTAACTAACATAATTAAAAACAAAAAAAAAAAGCAGAGGAAAACCATTCTTCACAACAGAACCTTAAAGAAATTCCAAAACCACATTATTCATAGTATTTAAGCACTATACTTGGAACTTTAAGCTAATTTGGTTCTGCTCTATTCTCTGTGAAATCCCATAAGACATTTTCGTGGTGATAGAATGTTTTATAATCCGGACTGCCTAATATGGTAACCACTACTACACAGAGCTACTGGAGCACTTAAAGTGTACAAGATAATTGAGGAATTGCATTTTAACTTTATTTTAATTGAGTTAAATTTTATAAGTCAAACATGATTACTGGCTACTGTACTAGACAGTGCAGAATTAAATCAAAAAGAGGATATCTTGGGTTGCCTGGGTGGTTCAGTCATTAAGTGTCTGCCTTCAGCTCAGGTCATGATCCAGGAGTCTCAGCATTGAGCACTGCATTGGGCTCCCTGCTCTGCATGAAGCCTGCTTCTCTCTCTCTCACTCCCCCTGCTTGTGGATATGTTTCTATCTGTCAAATAAATAAAATCTTAAAAAAAAAAAAGAGGATATCTTACATTTTATTTTAATCTAATATTGAAATGTAATGCTGTTGTCAGAAACAATGAGTAGATCTATTAACTGACAGACACATTGACAATGTGATTTTTTTAAAAGATATTTGGAGAATGTTAGAGATGGTATACTATACATTCATAGATAAAATTTCGAAAGAAATTTTGACACCACTTTTTGAGAAGGGTTGGACTTTCACTTCTATATGTTTAGTGTTCTGAAACAAAAATGTTGTTATATAGAGAAAAGTATAAACATGAAGGGAAAAACTAGTAATAAATGCACAACCTATAGATCACAACTTTTAGGGGTTAAATATATTTTCTTCATTTGTCATATATATTCAAATAGGTTGTTTTTTTTAAGATTTTGTTTATTTATTTGACAGAGAGAAAGATAGCAAGAGCAGAACACAAGAAGGTAGAGTGGAAGAGGGAGAAGCAGGCTTCTAGCCAAGCAGGGAGCCCAGTGCGGGGCTCAATCCCAGGACCCTGGGACCGTGACCTGAGCCGAAGGCAGATGCTTAATGACTGAACCATCCAGGCGCCCCATGTTGTTTGAAGTTAGATATAAACCCTGGAAGATTTTAAAAAATAGAATAAAATTATTTTACCTCACTTTGAGACAAGAGATTACTTTTTTAAGTATTAAAAAGTATCAAATTCTAAAAGAATAGTTCAATGTTTGAAATAAGAGTTGTTATGTTTTAAAATGCATTGCAAGTAAAATTAAACTCATATAATCTCAGTAAAAATATCTGTCTGCAAAATGACAAATGAGACACCGTGTAGGTAAAAAGGAATAATGCATGTCTCATTCATCACTGTATCTCCAGATAACTAAACAGAGTACCCAACACAAAGATGTCTCAGTATAGATACGTGTAAAGTATGAAGGACTTTTTATGCACTGGAAAAGAACAAAAATAAGCAATTCACACAGGAAATGGGAGTGACTAACACAAATATGGGAAACTTAAACTTCACTAATAATCAAGGAAAAGCAAATGGAAACAACCAACGGAGCCACCCAAGCATCCCATGGACAGTTTTTTTTTTTTTTTTAAACTCATTTCATGCCAACAATATTCAACTTTTCTTGGAACAAACTGTTTTTCGTTGAAATTTTGTATAGAAACAAAATACATAATATAAAAGTGGTATAAGTGTATTCTACATGTTATTATTTATAAAAAATGTACTGCAAAATCGCACAATAATATTAATAATACTTTTTGATGAACTCAGAGTTAATGGATGGCATTTGTAAACATATGTAAGCTTCAACCCCAAATTGTTATTTTGATTACATTATATCAAAAAATTATTTTCCTAGAATTTTGAATAGTAAAAAATCTTTTGGTAATTTTAGGAAGCCTTTACTCATTTTAGTTAAGTTTTGATAAAATAGCTTCCCTTGTAATTTGAATTAAACTTATTCAAAACCTTAGATGAAGAGTACTAGGGAATTATGATTTTAAAAGGACATGCTACAGCTTATATAACATAATTTTTTTGTAGAAGTAAAAGACAGCATAGCTTATTAGGCTTATTTTTTATTAAGTGTTTTATTTTCATTCCAGTATAGCTAATATACGATGTTGTATTAGTTTCAGGCGTACAATTTAGTGATCCAAGAATTCTATACATTACCCTGGGCTTTCATGATCAGTGTACTCTTTAATCCTCCTCACCTATTGCGCTCCCCTGCACTCCACTCTGGTAACCATCAGTTTGTTCTCTATAGCTAAACATCCACTTCTTAGTTTCTCTCTCTTTCTTTGCCCATTTGTTTTCTTTCTTAAATTCCACATATGAGTGAGATCATATGATGTTTGTCTTTCTCTGCAGGCTTATTTCATTTAGCATTATATTCTCTAGCTCCATCCATGTTATTGCAAATGGCAAGCTTTCATTTTTTTAATGGCTGATTATTAAAATTAAAAAATAACCAAAATTTATACTAATACTCAGATCTACCAATTATGATATAATCATATCAGGTATACACTTATCACTGCAAAACTGATTATCACACCCTGAAGAGGGCAAACTCCTTGCTCAAAATTTGACTTGACATGTGAGGGTTAAGTACGGGTGCTGCAATAATGACCTTATCTTATACTCTATGTGCAGGGCTGTATTTAAAATATTCACACATATCTTTCAACTTTCCCACTAATTACACTTTAAAAGAATATAAAATTTAAAAAGAAGAATATAAAATATACCTTAAGAGTTGAAAACTATTTCCAAGTTCTTCCTAAAATATTGTCTGACACATCTGAATATGGTGGTGTTTCATATGTTTGTGTTAAAAATAGAGAAAATATATTTTAAAATAAAATTTTAATGAGCTACCCTAAAGCACTTCCAAAGAACACTGCTATAAAGACTGATAATAATTCTGCAGAATAAGTATCAGTATTGATACCACTTTAAGTATAGGTACAAGTGTACACAGGGGCAAAATACAGATAAAGATATGTCTTGGGGAAAAAGAACAAAACAAATTTTATGAGTGGGTTGTGATATGAAAATTTATATTTCTACTTTAAGTTTTCCTTATTTCCAAGTTAATATGAGAATTTTCTTTTTATTAAACTTCATATGATGGCTTAAAAGATTTCTCAAAGCTATTTGTCTATTCATCCTTTAGATGAGCCTAATACAATCTGAAAAGAAAAACTATGAATCAGTGGTTCTCACAGATATCACTTCAAAAGATCTTCTTAATTGCCACAAACCTTATATTCCATCTAATGATTATGTTTTCATTTATTCATTTTATCTAATAAATAGTTTTTGAGAACCCACTGTGTACAAGGCACTGAGGTATCACTGAGTAAATCCTTTTATCCAGACTTTAGGGCTGGCAAATAATTTTTCAGCACATTAATATCACATGCATTTTCTGTATTACTATAGTCAAGAAATGCTTAGGAGCATCTTAAACAGAATGCTATCTACCGCACTCTCCTCATTACAAAATACATATATGTATGATCTATGTAATCACACATGTATGTGTGTGCCTGTGTGTATATCTCAATGTGAAAAAAATTAAATACACTGTTTTCAAAATTTGGACAAATATTTTAGATGGAAGGCCCAAGGTTTAATGTCACAGATTCATTTCTTGTTGTCGTTGCTTTTAACATGCTAGATGCCAAAGATTACTGAACACATTAAAATAATTGATCATTTTATCAAAGCAAGTGATATTCCCTCTTTTCCACATAGATAAAGATGTTATTTTTTTTTCCAAATGCAAAGCCAATAAGGAGAACTTTGCATTGAAAGCCATGTATAAAATACCCACTCTGTACTAGGGTTAAGATATGCATGAATCTAAAAATAAAATTTGTAAAAAACTAACTTATAACAAAGAAGAATTTAAAGTTCAAAAGAAAATGTCTCCCAAATGTTCTTTCTTGTGTCATGAGGCAGTTCACAAGGAAATTTATGGACCAAACCATGAAATATTTGGCACGTGTTTATTTCTAAGTCACTCAGAAGCTTTCTGAGTTACAGGCACATTCTGAGCCATTTATTCCAACAGTAGATTTTAATAAGTCTCTAGATGCACTCTCACAGTTGAACCTAAGAATGAGCCCTAGAACTAATTCCGGTAAAGGTGTGCCAGAAGCTATTAGTGAGCTGAATCTATCGCGTAATTTGTCATTCACTGAAGCTCTAAGGCATCATTTTGTCCCCAAGAGCCTAATGAATATATTCCTCCTTCTTTCCATCTGTGTTAATTCCACTTTTGAGTCTTACAGGATATCATAAAATTTGGATTATATTTCAGCTAAATCCATGTACAATATGTGCATACACATATACACTGTGTTTCTTTGGATAGTATTAATTTTTCAGCAGATACCAAATCTTCAACTAATACCTTTTAATAACTTCTTAAAATCTAGCTTCCTCATAATAATATAATTGTAATATGATATTGATTTCATTTATCTCTGTGCTACTAAAGCATTATAAAATTACATTAATTTTTTCTTAGATAATTTCTGTAGTTTTTGATAAATTTATGTATTTATAAGATAATGAGCTCCTTGGATCGACCCTATTTTTAAAGTTATAAAATATTAGTTAAAGGCAAATCTGGCCATATTACTTCTAACTAAAACACTCCTCCACAGCTTCTCATCATCTGCAAAATAAATTTCTAATTCTGCTCCATAGCTTACTAGAAGCTATTGTGTTTTTCCCTGCCCTCCTATTTCACCCTCCAACACTCATCCACATTCAGCCACACCCAATTGCCTGAGTACCCAGCTTGCCATGGCTTTCCTCATTGCTCACTAACCCCAGAGGGCTCCTTCCTACCTTCCTACTTCAATCACAAAACTTATACTCTCTCTTCAAGTTCAATTTCTTCCAGCTTTTCATAAATTCATAGCAATGTCTCATTCTTACTCCTATGCAATAATAACGTATTTTATTTTATTTATATATTTGCAGATCTATTCCCTACACTCAACTGGGAGTTTCTCAAGATTAGGGATAATACTTTACTACTGCCTAGCCCAGTTTTAGGCAGAATATAAGTATTGGGTTTATATCTACAAAAACATGCTGATAAATAAACTCATGCATGAATTTTAGGAAGTGGCAAAGCACTAGTAAAATAAGAAGCAAAATGTATTTGCCTAATCAAAGAATGTTATAGTTGAAATTTGCTAAGTGCAGGTACTATCTGCATGCATAATGCAGAAGAACCAAATAAACCAAAGTTGATCTGTAAAAGATTTGTCCCCAAAATGTTACAAGAGGGCAATACTAGTATATAGATATATGTGTAAATATAATATATAACATATATTTTATGTAAATATATAGATTAGATAGATATAATAACTTGGTCATAGCACTCATTGAAACAGTATGTCATAAAACAGTTATTTCTGTACAGAACATACGGTAAACTCCTTCAGATCATAGATCTGAGCCAATGTTGAGTTCAAAATTCCACTCAAAAATATAGAAATAGATTTTTTTTTGGCCATAACTGAATTAATTTCTTATGCTTTAATTTTCACTTGTAGTTTTGATAACTATCTTTTCTGGGCTATTTCAGGTTTAAATAAAGCTATTTATTTTTGTTTTGTTTTCTACTCCCTATATAAACAAGATATAAAATGTAAGTTGAAATAAACCTGGAGAAAGAGGCTTGTTTTTAGGAAGAAAAACTCTAAATGCTTAGATCAGGCTGATGAAAATGACGGACTATGAGTAACAGGAGAGAGAGGTGGGGTTGACACTGATTGGAAAGCACCTGCCCTGCCCCAGAGCAGCAGCGACCCAAAGCTCTAATAGAAGCCCCTTGTGGAAGGACTACCAATCAGCGTATCGCTCGAACTGTCAGTTACTCCTTTTTTTTAAAAGATTTTATTTATTTATTTGACAGAGAGAAACACAGCCAGAGAGGGAACACAAGCAGGGGGAGTGAGAGAGGGAGAAGCAGGCTTCCTGCCAAGCAGGAAGCCCGATATGGGACTCAATCCCAGTTCTCCAGGATCATGACCTGAGCCGAAGGCAGTTGCTTAACCAACTGAGCCACCCAGGTGCCCCTCAGTTACTTTTTCTTCTTCCTCTCCTCTTTCTCCCCCTTCTAGCTCTTCCTTCTTTTCCTCCTTCATGACAAATGACAGGGATCTAAATTTGTGTGGGGAAAAAAACTAATGTACTGAAGTCAGAAATGTTTAATACTTTGAAAAAGATAGTACAAGTGAAACGAAGCATTTCTAAATCCTACCATTTTGTGCCATAAGGTCCAGGTTCATTCACTAAGTAGTTGGACTTTTTGTTCATTCTCATGCCGTACAGGACTCACATTTAGTTCTTAAGAAAAGAAGGAGTACATGGTGAAAGTTTCTACTCTCCATTAAGTGGATGAATTTGAGTTGGTCATTCTCTGGATGCTGAGGTTTGTTTGCTCTTCCCTTTCAGATGCCCCATATTTCCCTGGCTTGGTGGCTTTCCCTGATGAGTTATGTTTTATCTCTTCCCTCTACTATGTCTAGGTGTTTAAACCTCATCCACTTTTTAAAAATTATCCAAATTCTTCTATTTTCTTAGAGTAATATTCTTTGACTAATAAGTAACATTTCTTTTCAGTTCCAATTACTATGACTTTCTACCAGTCTCTGTCATGCTTCTATACTTACTCAAATTATACATATCCATTTATCTTATAGACTAGATCTTAAGCTTACTTCTTTGTTTCTGGTAAAGAATAAGGCACAATGTTTTTCACATATTTAATGTTTCTGCTGAGGTTGCTATCACATCTTTTACATTTGTTAAAGAGTTAGTATAGAGTATTAGCATAAAATGCAGAATTAACCTCCCCTGATAAGCAAGTGACCTTTAAATAAAGCACTGATATAGATAAAAATATCCAAGTTGTATTTAGTTTCCTCTATTATCTAATTGGCTATTGTCAGATAAGTAACATTAATGTAAACAAGTTCAGGCAAGCCTACAGATGTTGAGTTAGCTGTATCTCTTGTTTCTTTTTAAGAAGCTTGATGTAAAAGAGTATTATTAGTAATGGCATTCTGAGAGTATTCTTTAATTTTTTTTGAACTTATAAACAGGTTCCTGGACTCTTTGGAAATAGTTTAAGTTTCATCATTTTATTTTTTTAAAGATTTTATTTATTTGACAGAGAGAAACACAGCCAGAGAGGGAACACAGCAGGGGGAGTGAGAGAGGGAGAAGCAGGCTTCCCGCCGAGCAGGGAGCCCGATGTGGGGCTCGATCCCGGGTCTCCAGGATCATGACCTGAGCCGAAGGCAGTCGCTTAACCAACTGAGCCACCCAGGTGCCCCCCATCATTTTTTTTTAAATAAAGTACAGGATTACCCACTTAGTCAAATAAGTCAAATAAAACAGAGAAGGAAATGCTATTGAAAGGTAGAGTAGAAACATCTAAAAATTGATTTTTTTCAAGAGATTAGAGATATTAGGCAAAGTATTCAGGTAATTAGAAAAACTTTCCCCTATTTCTAATTAAAATGCAAATAACCTCAGAAATAGATACAGGTTTTAATAAAGAATGGGGAATCTTAGAGGATTTCCAGTCAGAACATTCAAGTTCAAGCCAACGGCGTTTTGTGATCTTGAAAGAGTTACGTTGTCTCTTCATTCCACCTTTTTTTCCACACAGGAAATTTAATACAGTCATGGGGAAAATATTATTATAAAGATAAAAAAAGAATCCAGTCAAGGTATACTAACATTGTTTTTGTGAAAATTAAATAATATGTAAATGTGATCCATATACTATATGCAGCTCTAAGCTGTGTCATTATTATGGTATTTTCTTTATTTTATTTTTTTTTTAAGGATTTTATTTATTTGACAGAGAGAAACACAGCCAGAGAGGGAACACAAGTAGGGGGAGTGAGAGGGAGAAGCAGGCTTCCTGCCAAGCAGGGAGCCCGATGTGGGGCTCGATCCCAGGTCTCCGGGATCATGACCTGAGCCGAAGGCAGTCGCTTAACCAACTGAGCCACTCAGGCGGCCCCGAATTTTCTTTAAATAAGACCATTGTACTTTGCAGGGAAAGCTCCAATCACTGGGATGGAACTTGGCAGGAATTTCACCTATCACTGCGTTAGGCATATCTCTGGCTTTCAATATTATTAATCTAAGAAAGAAAGAGTTGGATTAGATAAACCCACATTCTCCTGCAAACCAAAGACAAAACAAAACAGAGAATCATAGAACCACAACTGTCCAAGCTGTAGGCTTCAGCTAGATCTGAAAATAAGTTCACAAATTTGTCTTTATTTAATATGTTCACTTTTCTAGTGGCAAATGCATACTGGCACATCAATGCTAGCATAAAGTTTTTAGAGCTATTTTAAAAATAATTTTAAAATACAGATTTTGTTTAAAGCTAAGGCTATTGTGTTTTAGATGCTTCTGCAGAATGCTTTAAAATGTTTTAAATATAGTTTTACTATTCTAATTAGTTTCTTGACAGTACTATTGTACTTTTGTCTATAGAAAGATACCCACAGTCATATTATCAACATCTCTTCACAATATTTGGATCATTTGATATTCACTAAGGAGAAATTGAAAGCTTTAATAATTTGAAGCAATTTATTTAGTTTCAAGTTATTCTCCTTTGGAAATTGTAATAAATGAGAAAATTAGCTTTTGAAGAAATTAGGGACCTATTATCTGAAATATGTAAGCAACTCTTATGAAGACAATGTTTGTTCTGATAAAGGAACAACAATAAAAATAAAACAAACCACGAAATCACTGCATGTCATTCTTTTTTGTGTGTTTAAGGAAAAGAGAATTTTTCATATTTACAATAAAAATAAGGGATGCCTGGGTGGCTCAGTGGGTAAGCCTCTGCTTTTAGCTCAGGTCATGTTCCCGGAGTCCCAGGATCGAGCCCCGCATCGGGCTGCCACCTCGGCGGGAAGCCTGTTTTTCCCTCTCTCCCTCCCACTGCTTGTGTTCCCTCTCTGGCTGTGTTTTTCTCTGTAAAATAAATAAAATCTTAAAAAAATAATAAAAAATAAAAATAAAATAAAATAAAATAAATAGCTTTAAGTGGTGGAAAGGAAAAAAAAAAAAAAAAGACACTGTCAACTCTGATATTCCCAGAGTTTCAGAGTTACTCAGCTAAAATATCCCAAGTCTCAATCATACCTCAGGCTATGTTTCTAAATACCTGAACTCTAACTGGGCATTTCACTGAGATTGTGGTCAAGGGAATTCTATTATTTAGGCTACTATGAAATGTGGAATGTTGACTCCACTTCGGATTGCCCTCCAGGGTACTGGTTATATACCTTTTGCACTGATATTTACAGAAGAGATATTTAAAGTGAAAAAAAAATTGTGATTAGCTAAATTGAATTTTATGAGGGCACTGGGTGAACTCCTTGGACTTGTGAAGAATTCCACATGATCTTTCCAAATACAAATCAAGACCTTGCTTGTTTTACAAAAAGCCTGCAATCTCAGCATCTCACTAACCTTTTAAATAACTGAACTAAAAGAAAAAGGAAGACTTTCAACTGATGGATAGGGATATTTCTCCCTGTCACACTTTTAGTTACAAGCCAATATGCCACATATAGGCTCCTATGTCTGTACTCCTCTAGGCTTCATCAGGGATGATCTACCTGCATGATCAAAACATCAGTATAAGATATTATTTTGTGTGTCCATGACAAAGTCCAGATGACTAGAGGAGTTCTTCAGATACCAGCTGGTAGGATCTAAAATGAGTTCTGCTTTTATCAACATAATATTTAGAATGACAGAGACATTTTAAGACCAACTACAAAAAAATTTGCAAAGACCAACTACATTCCTCTTCCCTCCCTAGGTCCCCTGTATTGTCATATTCCACATGCCTTAATGATAGAAATATCAATAACTATAAAAATACTAATTTTTACATTTCCCATGGGAAGTACCAGGCATTTGCCTGGCATTAGGCATGCAATATCTATCATTTCTATTATCAATGTCACTGTTCCTTTCACCATGTAGGAATACATCGATTGAGCAGAGGTTCAGCAGGGTTAGGTAACTTACTGAACTTATGGTGCTGGTGCTGGGGAGTGGGCTTCTCCTTCAGTTTGTCTATTAATTCTCAATCTTAGCACTCTTATGCTAACCCAGTTCTTACAATTTGAGCTCTTTCCAGTAAATGTGAATGAAATGACCTCCTGGTGTCATAATAATACCATCTCGTTGTTCCTCAAAATATACATACAACTTCTGCTTTTGCTTCTAGTGTTGTAATTAGCTACAACAACATATAGTTATAGAACTCTTCCCTAAAGAACAGTTATTCAGGGGCTCCTGGATGGCTCAGTTGGTTGAGCGACTGCCTTCGGCTCAGGTCATGATCCCAGAGACCAGGGTTCAGCCACATCGGGTTGCCTGCTCAGCGGGAAGCCTGCCTTTCCCTCTCTCACTACCCGTGCTTGTGTTCCCTCTCTGGCTGCTGTGTTTCTCTCTGTCAAATAAATAAATTCTTTAAAAAAAAAAAAAGAACAATTATTCAAAACACAGTTCAAATCCATCCTATCCAAAAGGCAATCATATATTTTTATCATTTATAATTCTGTCCTGAGAATTTTGAGATCCTGGCTCTTCTGGCTTTATCTTTTATGGTTCTTGGCTTTTTACTTTATGCCCCAGTAACATTCAGTCATTGGTCATTGCCTGGACACAACATGCATTTCCTTACATTAGTATTTCTGTGTATCCACTGCCTGGGATGTTGGCCTCAAAATCTTTATTCAGTGTGGGGCGCCTGGGTGGCTCAGTTGGTTAAGCAACTGCCTTCAGCTCAGGTCATGATCCTGGGGTCATGGGATGGAGCCCTGCATCAGGCTCCCTGCTCAGCAGGAAACCTGTTTCTCCCTCTCTCATCCCCCCTGCTTCTGTTCCCTCTCTAGCTGTGTTACTCTCTGTCAAATAAATAAATAAAATCTTTTAAAAAATGTTTATTCCGTGTAACACAGATTCTTATTCTTTAGAAGCACATTAGGTATTAATTCTTCTAGAGAGCCTCCTCTGATTCCAATTCTCCAAGTCTACGTTCCCACAGTAATAGTCTATGCTTGATTTTTAATGGGTGCTATCTGAGTACCTATTATACTAAAATTATTCATGTTTTGTCTTTCTCCCTCATAAGACAATATCTTATTGCCTCCACATCACTTTGTCTAAAGTCATGCACATTTGTAAATAAATACATGAAGAGAAATTTTATAACTTAACAAAATATGTTTTATAAGGCATTAATTACTGCTATATGTTTATGTGTTCCAGCCTGTCATTTATGTGTTCTTACAAATTCAAACAATAATATACATGCCTATCCCAGTGATCAAGAACACAACTCTCTAAAGACTGGCTTGGCCACGGGGTGCCTGGGTGGCTCAGTTGGGTAGGCAACTGCCTTCGGTCAGGTAATGATGCTGGAGACCCGGGATCAAGTCCCACATCGGGCTCCCTCCTCGGCAGGAAGCCTGCTTCTCCCTCTCACTCCCCTTGCTTGTGTTCCCTTTGACTGTGTTTCTCTCTGTCAAATAAATAAAATCTTTAAAAAATTAATAAATTTTGAGATTTTTCAAGAAATTTCAAGAAATACTACTTCCTCTTTTGAAATTTTTATCTCACACCCACTGAGAAGATACTGGTCAATGGTATCTCACATTTGCTGAATAAATGGTTAAATGAATGAGTAAATAGTATTGTTAATTGTTTAGCAGAATTACAGAATAGAATGTGTTTTGTGTGTTTGTTTATAATAAGGGAAAATTCAAAAGGTGAGAAAAGAGTCATTGAAGAGAGAGGAAGATGCAGAGGAGGAAATACTTCACTGAGGAAGCCAGTGACATAGTGTGGTATCAGGACCTCCAAATAAGAGAGAGAGAGAGAGAAAGAGAGAGAGAAAGAGCACATGAGTGGGGAGGTGGGGCAGAGGGAGAGGAGGAGTAGATTCCCTGCTGAGCAGGGAGCCAGACACAAGACTGAATCCCAGGACCCCAGGATCATGACTTGAGCCAAAGGCAAATGCTTAACCAACTGAGCCATCCAGGCACTCTAAAGCCAGACTTTTTTATAAACCTATGAAGGAGTGGTTATTTGTGGGTTTGTTTTTTTTTTTTTTTAGATTTTATTTATTTATTTGAGAGAGAGTGCAAGCAGGGGGAGAGGCAGGCAGAGAGAGAGGGAGAAGCAGACTCCCTGCAGAGCAGGGAGCCTGATGTAGGGCTCAATCCCAGGACCCATGACCTGAGCTGAAGGTAGACACTTAATGGACTGAGCCACCCAGGAACCCCTGGGAGTGGTTATTTGGATACCAGTGGAAGGTATGGAAGATACTGAACTCACTTCTGAATACAAAATATATAAGACATGTGAAAATAAGAAGGTTTCTTTTGAAAGAGTTTGATAAGTCAGATTCACAGAAGAACAAAAAAAGTGTATGTTGATATATAAGGTATGGGGAATATTCGGTGAAAAGTTTGAAGATGTAGAGGATTGAGAAAGTTAAAAAACTAATCATACATACAGCACAATAAAGGGATACAAGGGCCCATTAGGTTATTGGAGGGGAAGAAAGTTAGATCAGGGTATGGGAATTAGAAAGAAGTATAAAGGTGAGCTTATAATAAAAGACAGATGACAGAGGCACTGATCTCTTAAGTAGTGGTCCAGGGTAATGAGGTATGAACCACAATGATATAAATGACTACAATATTTTCCTTAAGCGTCAGGACTTAAGAGGCCCTTGACACAGTGTCTTACACATAGAAGGCACTTAATATGTTTATGTTGAATGACAGACCTCTGGGTCGAAAAAGATATTTGAAAGATATTAAGTTACAGTTGATAATTTAAATAATAATAGTGACTACAACTACCAAGGGGACTATGATGAGATTTACAAAGTCAAAAACCTCCTGGGAAATGGGTGTATATTTGTGTGTGTGTGTGTGCGTGTATACATACATGAATGCATGCATACATACATACATTTATATATATAAAACATTTGTAACCGCTGACGTAAAACAATGGAGATAATAGATACAATAAAGAAAAATGATTAACTGAACTAACTTATGCAACACATAGACTCTAAACTTTGCCATGCTATTCCCTGAGACTAGTGGTTTGGACCTATAGCTTGCTTCAGCATCACCTAAGGACTTAGAAACACCGGTCCTTCAACCTAGCTTCAAAGCTATTGAATCAGTAATTGGAACTGGAGCCCAGTCATAACTCCAAATATTCTGATTAGAATATTGCCCTATGACCTTGTCTACTAAGGAATTCTAGTGAGTACCTTAGATGTATGGTCAATTTCATTTGGAAAGTAATTAGTAGACTCTAGTACAACCACATCATTCTTATTCTCACCCCTCTACAAGAAAATATCTATACCATTTCTGACAAGTGACTGGAATTTCAAAAACATTTTAAGCAATGCAGAGCTAACTCTTACATATGGACAATCCCATACATTAGTATTCTTGATTTTAGAAAATTTTTCCATATTTTCAATGGATATGTTACTCCACAGAACTCCTGCTTTTACATACTTCTAAATGTAACCTTGGAAAGGTTATTTAATTTCTCAGAGTTGCTCAGGGTGCTATAATAAATCAGAGGCAGGATATCTAGTCAACTGTGGGGGATGATTTGTGATTTGAATTCCTCAGACACTTTTTTTTGGCACTTTGTTTTTGACCCAATGTGAAACTAAACTTTTAAACACACACACAGAGTAGAAAACCATATATCAATAAGTGTGTAATGTATTTGCCATGTAAACATATCTTCCTTAATTCCTTATCTTTTATCCTTTTAATTTAGGTCGTGTTAACAATTTACAAATGATTATCCACAAGCCATTTCTATGTACATATGCATTCATAAATATAGATATAGGCTAAAAAATTTAATCTTTCTTAATTATCTGCATTTAAATGTCTGTATAACATATTTCCTATTTATAGTCAGTTTATATGAAAACAACAGCTGCCCTAGAAAAATAATTGCTGAGAAAGAACCAGGGTATAACTAAGCAACCATGGGCATTTCCTGGTGAAATAAATCTATTTGACTGAAAGCAACTCTGAATGTTGAAATGGGAATAGGAAAACATCTATCAGCATGTTGCTCCGCCTTCAAGAGCAACCAGATTTCAGATTTAATTAGATAACTATATTCTCTATCTGTATTTTTATTACCTGTAAGCCACCAGGCTTCCATAATCCTCACAGTACACATAGAAAGAACTGATATATTAATATAGAAACAGGAGAGGCTGAACATAAAATGTACCTATAGAATAGCTTGATCAATCAACAATATTAAACAATTATTTAACTAATTTTAACTTCATTAAACCCCAAACTGTTTTCCTCAGCTTCACTGACTTTATTTATTTATTCATTTATTTAAAGATTTTATTTATTTGATAGAGACAGACACAGTGAGAGAGGGAACACAAGCAGGCAGAGTAGGCTAGAGAAAAGCAGACTCCCCACTGAGAAGAAAGCCTGATGTGAGGCTTGATTCCAGGACCCTGGGATCCTGACCTGAGCTGAAGGCAAACACTTAATGACTGAGCCACCCAGGCACCCCACTTCAATGACTTTAAATCTGTCTTTGTAGACCAGTTATTTAAACATAGTGAATTATATAGAGATGTGTCCTGTTAATGCTTTTTAATGGGATTTAGCCCAATACTGGGATTCTGCATGAAATAATTCCAATATATGTTTGTAATAAAGTGATCAATAATAGGATGAGTATTGCTGCTACAAACTAAAGCATTCTATGTGTTGAATCTTACTTTCATTTTCTTAACGCATTTGTCTCTAAACTGAATATTTTAAAATTGTTTATTACATGATCTTATAAAAATATATATAAAAAATAAATTTCAAATCATACATAGTTTTTAAAAAGTAAGTCCCTTCCACTTTGGATCCTTTACCCTGATTATCTATTAATAAATTTTAGTATCCTTCAAAATATTTTCTGTTCCCATCCTTTTCCCGTTTGTAGGAGAAAACTGTAGATAATTAATATTTGAATATACAAATGCATATATATATGCATGTATATATATATGCATATATACATATGATATTACAAAATTAAGGGGTATTATGTATTCTGTTTTGGACCTTATTTTTGCTTTTGGTTTGTGGGTAGTTATAAATGTTCACTTTATTTTAGAAATGCTTCCAGTATATATGGATCCACTTTCACAGTATGAGAGCTCTCAAGTGGTCCATAATTATGACATTGTTTAATGAGACCCAGTTAGTGGCATTTAGATAGTTTCTGATTTTTCATTGTTCTGAATAAAGTTGCCACCTGTATCTTGGGGACATTATTGTGTGCACATCTATAGAGCAGAATCCCTGAAGTGAAGTTGCTGGGTTAAAAGGTCTGTGCATTTTCAATTTTGATAGAAACTGACAACTTGTTCTCAAACGAGTGACAATTTTAAAACCTGACTATATGGTATTCCATTCCAAAATTCAAAATGTTATCCATAATCCCTCCCTCAATGCCTCAATGTACTCAAAATAAACATAGAGAATCCATTTATTTTTTTTAAAGTCTGCTGTTCAGTTACTCGATACATCCTTTTTCTCCAGTGTTCCCCCATACTCAGATAAACATGTAATCTAAGTAAAAATATCATGTCTGCCAGGCAAGCACAGCTTGTGTGCTTGTACACTCTGACCGAGACTATATCAATACCAATATACTTAATACTTTAAATGTAATTACTTAAAGTTACAGTGGCAACTGTACTCAGTTTTATCACATAACACATAAGCCTGGGGCCCCTTTCCAATCAGGTTGTCACACTTCATCTCCCTGCTCTGAAGGTGATGAACCAAGTCATAGTCCTGCCAGAAATGATTTTGAGCGTTTATTTATCCACAACCTTGTCACCATTGTCTTTTCTCAAATGTGTTAATATTTCCCAGTGTCATGAAAAGTGAAGGTGTCTCATTATTATTTTAGCTGGCATTTATATCATTGTAAAAGTGACTAAGGATCTCCCTCATTTCATTAAAACTCGGAATTACTTCATAAGCGTATCTATCATTCTTTGAGAGCTATGCTACTTTTCTTATTATTGAACCAACATTATAGTATGACTTCTGAAGTAAGCACCCTAAGCTAATTGATTTGTTAAGCAAGTTTTACATTTAAAAGGTTACAGGAAATGTCCTAAGTGGATGGTAGAAGTGTCCCTCTGGACAGGTGAAAAGACAGAATAAATCATTAGAGTGGCAACATGTTATAATGAGAAAAGCCAAATACAGGGAATGTTCATTGAACATATACCATTTAGTGTAAAAATATGGTCCAGGCCTTGAAGAAGAGAAAACAATAGAAAAAAACTCATTGAACTGATGCAAAGAATTAGACCCTGTGCCCACTGATCTCCCTGCCTAGACATTTTTAAGAGAAGAGTTAGTGCTGCAGCTTTAGAGAGGAGGAAATGGAGGCTCAGAAATATTACCTAGTTAATGGTAAAGAGAATTAAATCCAAAGTCTGTCTCTTTGCATACCTGAAATCTTTATCCCAGTACTGTACTCAGTTTTATCAACATCAATTCTGATGAGAATGAGAAAAGTAAGTTCACTAATAATTACAACTATGAACGTTGACAGAACTTTGACAGCAGGGAGGGAGGGAGGGAAAGAGCTGTCTTTTGCATTTTGCATTTTGCATGCGGGAAATGGTGAATAAGTTCCTTCTACACAATGATTAAAGAAAGGTCATTAACTTAGAAATCCAACACACTGGCTTCAAGAACTGTGTTCCTGTCACGAGCCACCTGCATGGTCAATTAGGTGATTTCCCTCTACAAGGCACGGAACACCAACTCTCCCACAAGATGTGAGAAGCAGTAGTTTCTCCACCCTGCTTGTTTACCATTCTTTGAGCAGAATGCTTGACATTTAAAAACCTTGTCTGGTATATAGCAAAATGCTTTTGTCTCTGCTTACCATCATTAAAAATAGCTTAATCTTACATATCCTGCAGTTCTGTGGAGGAGATTGTCAACGCTCTTAAATGGTTAAATGAAGGGCTTAATATAAGAAATGAAACAGTACCAACAAGAACATTGCCACACACACAAAGGGTCCATAAATGAAGAGTTCTGCACCCAGTCAGAGAAGAGGCTTGAGCAAATGCTTTCACCTTTGCAAAATAAGTTATCTTTCTCTTTGACGCCAAACTAACTTCTGATCATTATACTTATGGTATAGCTAAAACTTTGTACACAACTCATCTAAGCCTTTCAATTGCCTTCTTGTTTGTAAGACCTGCTTTAAAAACACCATATCATTTATACACAAGTCTATTCCTTTCTTTATTCTCACTTTTACAATCTGCTTATGGCACTCCTTTTAGAGCATAAAATCAATAGAAAAATAATTATAACCTGCATAGTTACACTCTGACTGAGACTATATCAATACCAATATACTTAATAGTTTAAATGTAATTACTTAAAGTTTCCATGACCACCCATTCACCATTCGCCTGCGTGACCACTCTCTGCCTTGCATGGCCAGGGGATAAAACACTCCATTGAGATAAGATCAGACAAAAACAACTGTTGCCTAAAGTTAGATTGATGTGACTGCCACTGGACCAAGGTCTGTTTCTGCCCACAATTGTTTGTTCCATACATTAGGGATGTTCTGCTCTAAGTTTATGGCACCTGAACAGCGCCAATGTCATGGAAAAAATTATGATTGGAAACTTAAGAAAATCTGTATAATCGTATAATCTCTTACAAAACTCTTTGATTACCCTTCCTTTGAAATGATCTGTAACCACAAGCTTTAAATAAAGAGCCCTGAAGACACAGTTTTCAGGAGATCCCCACACAACTCTTCAAGTCTGGTCTCCTCATTCGGAATCACTGAAGTCATCCTCACGTTCTAGGACCCTGACTATTGCTGGGGATGGCTCCTGGCATGTTCCCATCTTCCTTTCTATTTCTTTTCTTTTTTTTTTTTTCCCCAGACATCAGCATCTGCATCTCTTATCCATTCCCAACAATCCCAACAATTTCAATGTGTGTATTCTTCAAATAGCTCTAGGTCATACAATAGTTTATAGTCTCCCTGAATCTGAGTTCATTGTAAGTGATTTAATGTGACAGGAGATAGAAAATTGTATTGGCAGACTGTTGCTAAACTTAATTATTCACCAGATCCAACCCCAATCAATTAACTACAGCATTAGGCAACATAAATTCTAGATTATCTTCTAAGAGAAAGGTTGCTACTCCTGATTCTTCTCAATTAAAAACTCTACTCCTTTCATTCACTATGTAGAACCACAGTCATGTTAATTTACAATAATCATGCTTTATATTTCCTAGCAATTGCCATTTTCAAAGCACTTTCATATCTATTAACTCAGTTCAGCTTCATCATTTAATAACCCATAATTCAAAGCAGGTAACATTTTCACAACTTCTCAGGCCATTAAAAATGAAACTTGGAGAGGTGCACCCGGGTGGCTCAGTTGGTTATGTGACTGCCTTTGGCTCAGGTCATGATCCCGGAGACCCGGGACTGAGCCCCGCATTGGGCCCCCTGCTCAGCGGGAAGCCTTCTTCTCCCTCTCTCACTCCCTCTGCTTGTGTACCCTCTCTGGCTCTGTTTCTCTCTGTCAAATAAATAAATAAAATCTTTTTTTTAAATAAATGAAACTTGGAGAGGTCAATGGCTCATCCAGTATGATATACTTAGGAAATTTTAGGTAACCAACATGCCACAGCGTCCTGGGAGGTCAAAAGATGTATTTTTCTGAAAACTTCTAAATATAACCCATGAAGAAGCCAAGACTTAGAAAATTTCAACAATTTGTCTAAAGTCACATACCTAGATAGATACTGGCAGAACTGGGAACATCAGACAGTTTTTGTCTCCTGGTCCAGTGCAATTTTCAAGTGATGCTCAAACTCCTAACAATTAGAAACAATACAAAATCAGACATATTAGGGGAATTATGTTTTAGCACTGCCTACCAAGTCTCTTACAACCCATCTTGCCCTTGTGATACTTAAAATTTTTTTGGCTGTAGCTACAAAATCTCAACAGTAATGGCAAAGTTAAAATTTTTAACTGTTTATTTTCTCAACATAACACAAAAGTAAAATTTAATTTGTTTTTCTCTGAAGGCACAGCCCTTAAATTCCTAATTCTAAGACACTCTTCTTCACCTTCCACACCCACTGTAACTTCCCACCATTGTCTTACTCCCCTTGCCGACCACTGGCAGCAGGCTAGAACTGTGTGTATTCATTCTGCCACTTTCTCAGCCAGTCTTACATATTTTCAATTCAACATTATATCCTTTTACCCTTAACATGTGTGTGTGTGTGTGTGTGTGTGTGTGTGTGTGTGTGTACATGTGTGTGACTGTTTTCTGTTCCTTTCAAGATCTTGACGTGATGCCTGTTCCCACTCTGGAATTTGCTCGCCTTCATTTGCCCCATACCTATTTAACTTTGGAAACATAACTCACTTATTCTAATGTGTCTCCTCAGACCACCCAGTCCCTTTTGATACTACCAATTTCAAAGCATCTAAACATAACCCTTTTGGGGAAAATGAAGTGTGACCAAAAAATAAGAAAGCATCCACTGTCTTCCAGGTACTATCCAGAGACCTCTGCACATGGTATTACTCTCGACCATCATAATAGCAAGTTTTTGGTATGATTAGAAAAGTTAAACAAGTTGTAATTAAGCTAAAGAGATAGCATTAGAAACCAGACAAAAATACTACTACCACTAATAGTAATAATAATCATAATAAAACTAACAAGATGATTATTAAATTCTTCCTACATATGGGAGAGTGCTAAGTAATTTACTCATATTATGAAATTTTATAACCACAAAATAATCATAATAACACTGATCCCACTTTATGAATAAAAATAAGGGCACAGTTTATTTCTAAAGATTTTATTTATTTACTTGAGAGAGAGAGAAAGAAAACACAAGTGGAGGGGAAGGACAGTGGAAAGGGAGAAGGAGGCTCCCCATGGAACAGGGAATCCAATATTCAGGGCTGGGCGTAGGGCTGGATCTAGGGCTCAATCCCAGGATCATAACCTTTGCCAAAGGTAGACACTTAATTGTTTGAGCAGCCACCCAGTCATTCCAGGCCCATAGTTTTTAATCATGCTATTCAACGTTTTATATTTTGTACGTAATAAAGCTTAGCCATGAAGCAAACCAAATGATTTTAGCTCTTGAACAAACTCTCAACTGTGTATCTATACTTCAAAGAACAGATACATAGCAATATACCATGATTTATCATCAGATTTATTTTCTGTTTGACTCACATTCTGTATCACAGTTTTCTAAAGGTGGAATAATCTTGACCCTTTGTACTTTATAATTTGTCTACATGATCTGGCAAAAGCAACCTACTGAATAGGACAAGATAATTTGTAAATGATATATCTGATAAAGGGTTACTATCAAAAATGTATAGAGAGGGGCGCCTGGGTGGCTCAGTTGGTTAAGCAACTGCCTTCGGCTCAGGTCATGATCCCGGAGACCAGGGATGGAGCCCCATATTGGGCTCCCTGCTCGGCGGAAAGCCTGCTTCTCCCTCTCTCACTCCCCCTGCTTGTGTTCCCTCTTTGGCTGTGTTTCTCCCTGTCAAATAAATAAATAAAATAAAATCTTAAAAAAGAAAAAAAGAAAAAATGTATAGAGAATTATGCATAGAGAATTTATACAACTCAACACCAAAACAAAAAATTATCTGATGAAAAATGGGCAAAGGACCCAAATAGCCATCTTCCAAAGAAGACATACAGACATATGAAAAGATGCTCCACATCACTCATGATCAGGGCAATGCAAATCAAAACCAAAAAGAGATAATATCTCATATCTATCAGAATTGCTAGTATTAAAAACACAAGAAATAGCAAAAGTTGGTGAAGATTTGGTAAAAACGGAACCCTCATGCATTGTTGATGGAAACGTAAGTTTGTGCAACCACTGTGGAGATCAGCAGGCTCCTCAAAAAATTAAAAATAGAAATAGTCCATGATCTAGTAATTCCACTACTGGGTATTTACCCAGAGAAAATGCAAACACTAATTTGAAAAGATATATGCACCCCTGTGTTTATTGTAGCACTAATTATAATAGCTAAGACATGGAAGCAATAAGCATCCATTAATAGATGAATGGATAAAGAAGATGTAGTATATATAGACAATGAAACATTACTTAGTCATAAAAAAAAAGAGATCTTGACATTTGCAACAGCATGGATGGGCCTCCAGGGCATTATGCTAAGTGAACAAGTCAAATACTTATTTTAGCCAAAAGGATGTTAGAAATATGGCATAGATACAGCACTTGTGCAGTTGAGTTTGCCCACACCTGTGCCTCTGTGCCATCACCAGACATGCCTGTGTTAGCTTCCTGGTCCCAGGAATAAAATAAGAGATTTGTGGAAGACAGTGAAAATGCGAAAATAAAAGACTTGTGGAGGAGAGTAAAAATAATAAATACAAGTGAAAAACACAAATACCATACAATTTCAGTTGTATGTTGAAACTTTAAAAACAAACAAACAAACAGACCCATATATGCAGAGAACTAACTGGTGATTACCAGAGAAGAGGATAGTAGGTGGATGAAGAAAATGTATAATGGGTAATGGGAAGTACAGGCTTCCAGTTATGGAATGAATAAGTCATAGAGATGAAAAGTACAGCATAGGGTATAGAGTCAGTAGTATTGTAATAGTGTTGTATGGGAACAAATGGTGGCTTCACTGAGGTGAGCACAACATCATGCCTAGAGCTGTCAAATCACTATGTTGTATACCCGAAACTAATGTAGCATCGTGTGTCAACCACAGTTCAATTAAAAAAAATTGTTCAATTAAATTGTTCAATTTAATTGTTCAATTAAAAAAATTGTGTGTCAACCACAGTTCAATTTTTTAAAAAAAGTGTCACTAAAATAACAATAATTTATGGATCATTTACAAGTGCTAAGTCTTACTATCTCAAATCTCCAACTATGTGATGTAATTATGAGTATGCAAATTTTATCAATTGGCAAACCAAAGCCTGTAATTTCACAACAATAAGTGGCCAAATTAGAATCCAAATTCCGTTCTATTGCTTTCAAAGTCATCATGTCCCACTATTCTCCACCATTCTCTTGTACCAGTAATGTGGTTATAACATTACTGGCAACTGATGCATATTTGGTAGTGGAACTTAGCTTCTGTCTGATTTTGCTGAAACTAAAGGATCCTTTTTTGTATTATTACATTTTCCTAAGCACAAATCAGAGAAGGCTGTGGAAAAAGCCTCCACCCATGATTTCTAATTCATGTTAATGAACAATCCTACCGAGTAAATGCAAACAAACTATATTTAATTATATATTTAGAGATTTACTTATTTTGAAAATAAATTATACAACATTAAGACTCTCTAATTAATGTGAGGACATATGGCCATCATATGTTCAGCAGCCCAAGTTTGATCTTATAGAAATAATTAATGAACACATTTTGTAAGCTTAAGGAAGATAGGAAGCAAGCTCTTACTAAATACTTGTTAAATAAGGAGTTAAGGAATTCATATGCACCCAATTATGCATTCAGTTTAAAACTAATTAATATTCCTGCCATTATCTCACCATCTTATTTAAAAAACCACATTCTACAAGCACCTCAAATTCTTTTCTAAGGTGACTTTTTTTTCTTCTTTCTTTAGCAAATTATTAACAGAAAATGACCAGGCAAGTCCAGTTCTTTGTTTTTTTCTCTCAGTATCAGGAAGTAAGTGGGTTATGAGGAAAAGAAACGGAAACAATGCAAGATGTGATTTGTATGTATCATTTTATTTAATATTTGTAACAATCCAGCAAAGTAGCTATTATTATAATAAATTAACATTCCATTAAGTTAAGCCTTAAAAATGCAACTTGTCATATATCAAAGTAATGGCAGAATAGGCTAGAAACCCAGAGACATCTAATTTTAGAGACAGTGCTTTATGTGCATATATATATATATTTTTCCCCCATAACCCAGCCACCCTATCCCCCCCCCCCCCCCCCACCACCAGCAATCCTCATTTTGTTTCCTGAGATTAAGAGTCTCTTATGGTTTGTCTCCCTCCCCGGTCCCATCTTGTTTCATTTTTTTCCATCCCTACCTCCCATGAACCCCCACCCTGCCTCTCAAATTCACCATATCAGAGAGATCATAATTGTCTTTCTCTGACTGACTTATTTCACTCCGCATAATACCCTTCAGTTCCATCCATGTTGTTGCAAATGGCAGGATTTCATTCTTTTGATGGCTGCATCGTATTCCATGGTGTGTGTGTGTGTGTGTGTGTGTGTGTGTGTGTGTGTGTGTGTACACACCACATCTTCTTTATCCATTCATCTGTTGATGTACATCTAGGTTCTTTCCATAGTTTTGCTACTGTGGACATTGCTGCTATAAACATCCAGGTGCATGTGCCTCTTCTGATCACTACATTTGTATCTTTAGGGTAAATACCCAGTAGTGCAATTGCTGGGTTGTAGGTAGCTCTATTTTCAACTTTTTGAGGAATCTCCATATTGTTTTTCCAGAGTGGCAGCACCAGCTTGCATTCCCACCAACAGTGTAGGAAGGTTCCCCTTTCCCACATCCTCACCAACATCTGTTGTTTCCTGACTTGTAAATTTTAGCCATTATGACTGGAGTAAGGTGGTATCTCACTGTGGTTTTGATTTGTATTTCCCTGATGCTGAGAGATGTTGAGCACTTTTTCATTTGTCTGCTGGACATTTGGATGTCTTGTTTGGAGAAATGTCTGTTCATGTCTTCTGTCCATTTCTTGATTGAATTATTTGTTCTTTGGGTGTTGAGTTTGAGGAGTTCTTTATAGATTTTGGATACTAGCCCTTTATCTGATATGTCATTTGCAAATATTTTCTCCCATTCTGTCAATTGTCTTTTGGTTTTGTTGACTGTTTCTTTTGCTGTGCAAAAGCTTTTGATCTTGATGAAGTCCCAATAGTTCATATTTTCCCTTGCTTCCCTTGTCTTTGGCAATGTTTCTAGGAAGAAGCTGCTGCAGCTGAGGTCAAAGAGGTTGCTACCTGTGTTCTCAAGGATTTTGATGGATTTCTGTCTCACATTGAGGTCTTTCATCCATTTTGAGTCTATTTTGTGTGTGGTGTAAGGAAATGGTCCAGTTTCATTCTTCTGCATGTGGCTGTCCAATTTTCCCAACACCATTTGTTGAAAAGGCTGTCTTTTTTCCATTGGACATTTTTTCCTGCTTTGTTGAAGATGAGTTGATCACAGAGTTGAGGGTCCATTTCTGGACTCTCTGTCCTGTTCCATTGATCTATGTGTATATTTTTGTGCCAGTACCATACTGTCTTGATGACTACAGGTTTGTAATAGAGCTTGAAGTCTGGGACTGTGATGCTGCCAACTTAGGGTCTTTTTTTTTTTTTCCAATATTTCTCTGGCTATTTGAAGTATTTTCTCATTCCATATAAATTTTAGGATTATTTGTTCCATTTCTTGGGAAAAACTTTGATGGTATTTTGATAGGGATTGCATTAAATGTGGATATTTCTAGTTAACATAGACATTTTCCCAATATTTGTTCTTCCAAACCATAAACATGGAATGTTTTTCCATTTCTTTGTTGGAGACAGTGCTTATGCTCTAGTTTTAAGCCCTTGAGTGTTCGCTCACCAGTTATTATTTTCTTTTCTCTTTTAACATAAAGTAGATATGTCTGTTAACCATATCCACAAAATACTGAATAACACATCACTCCAAAACTCAGTGTTTTAAAGGAGTAATCATTTATTTTTGAAGATCTGCAGAGCACCTGGGGTCAACTGCTGTGACCTAAGCTTTTCTGCTGTGATTCTCCTCCAAAAGTCTCTTATCTTCTTCCTGAAACCAGCAGGCTAACACAGGTATGTCTGGTGATGGCACAGAGGCACACCTGTGGGCAAACTCAATTGCACACAGTCCTTTAATTACACCACATTTCTAACATCCTATTAGCTAAAGCAAATAAATGATACCACCAAGAGGGGACATATATACTGCATACATGGTTGAGAACACTGCAAAATTACTTGATAAATGGCAAAGATATGGATAAAAGATAGGCAATCATCATCAGGAATGCAATATACCAGAGAAGGGATAAACATTTCTATGTCAATGGTTCTTAAACTGGAGTACAAGTCAAGAACATCAAGGAAGTTTCCCAAAAGTACAAAGTCTAGGCTACTTCTAGAGCTTAAATTCCTTTGATTCAGTTTAGGCATCAAAATTTGTATTTTAACAAGTACCTTAGTGATTCTAAAGCTTCTATATACCATTGTTTTTTCTCTCTAATATGTTCTCACAGAAATATTTTATTCACTGTACCAATCCCCAGACCATTCAGTCAGTGTGGAGATTCCTTAAAAAATTAAAAATAGAGCTACCCTATGACCCTGCAATTGCACTACTGGGCATTTACCCCAAAGATACAGATGTAGTGAAAAGCAGGGCCATATGTACACCAATGTTCATCGCAGCAATGGCCACAATCGCCAAACTGTGGAAAGAGCCAAGGTGCCCATCAACAGATGAATGGATAAAGAAGATGTGGTACATATATACAATGGAATACTATGCCTCTATCAGAAAGGATGAATATCCAACTTTTGTAGCAACATGGACTGGACTGGAAGAGATTATGCTGA
>PITA01001720.1:75489-184625 GCA_004023965.1 Spilogale gracilis | reverse complement strand
ATTTAGCCAAATTTGCCTTATCTTTTTCTGTGTTTTTCTGAACTTTTTGACAATAAGTTGCAAACACCAATATACTTTACTCTAAAATAGATCAGCATGCATTTCCTAACAATATAGACATTAACCTAAATAATCACAATATATGAAATTGGGGTTTTTTTCAATTATCTTATTTTTAATGTAGAAAACTTAGAAAACATAAGCATAAAGAAAACCACCCATAATTCCAGTGCCAGAGATAACCACTATAAGCAGTTTGGTGCTATCCAGAAAAATGGCGTCATATTGTACCCTTTGCTTTGTCCACACAGAATGATGCACCTCTACTCTTTTTCACCCTTCACAAGAACATTTTTCATCCTTTCTGTGGGAAGCAGTATAATGGTCTTTCAAAGATACCCATGTCTTAATCCCCAGAATTTATGAATCTGTTTTGTACATGGCATAGGAGACTTCGCAGGTATGTTTAAGGGTACAGAACTTGAGCTGGGGAGATTATTCTGGATTACCTGGGTGGATCTACTTTTAATCACATGAGTCCTTAGAAGAGGGAGGCAAAAGGTAGTTCAGAGAGATGTGATATGAAGACTCACCCTCTTGCTGGCTTTGAAAATGGAGGAAGGGGGCACCTGGGTGGCTCAGTGGGTTAAGCCTCTGCCTTGGCTCAGGTCATGATCTCAGGGTCCTGGGATCGAGGCCTGTGTGGGGCTCTCTGCTCAGCAGGAAGCTTGCTTCCTTCTCTCTCTCTGGCTGCCTCTCTGCCTACTTGTGATCTCTCTCTCTCTCTCTCTCTCTCTCTCTCTCTGTCGAATAAGTAAATAAAATCTTTGAAAAAAAGAAAAAGAAAGAAAATGGAGGAAGGGGGGCCATGAAGTAAGGAATGAAGGAAGCCTCAAGAAGCTGGAAAAAGGCAAGGAAACTGCTACTCTCCTAGAGCTTCCAGAAGGGAACTCAGTTCTGCTGACACTGAGATTTTAGCCTAGGGAGACCCAGTTGGAATTCTGACCTACAGAATTTTAAGATAATAAATTTGTGTTGTTTTAAGCCACTGAATGTATGGTAATTCATTATAGCAGCAATAGAATATGAATACATCTCCCCATTTGTATTTGCCTTTGAAATAATAGCCTTTTATTCTTTGGGACTTTTTTGTCTGAGTGATTTTCCTCTTCCATTTGGCTTTGAAAATGATAATGATTAATGCGATGGAGAAGTAAAGGCAGAACCCCTTGGTTTTGTTCCGAGAGGACAACTAGATCTCCTATGGTGTTTCTCATGAGGGCTGGGCTGGTATATTTACAGACTAATGTAATTAGGGGAGAGATTGCTCTGTAGTCCTAAGAAATTCATTTGGAGGAGTACCTGACTGGCTCAGTTGGTAGAACATAGGACTCTTGATCTCAGGCTTGTGAATTAGAACCCCATGTTGGTGTAGAGTTTACTTAAAAAAAATTTCACTCGGAATTATGGAAACTACTTGTTTTGAGAAAAACAGTTTACTCTTAATCTCTTTCATGGATCTTTGTACTTGCCTTCCATAGCACTTGTAACAATTTGTAATGGAGTATGAGTGTAACATCTTTATTAGTGTTTGCTTTCCCTTTGGACTATAAGCATTTTAAGAGTGAGAAATCTGGGCACCTGGGTGGCTCAGTGGGTTAAAGCCTCTGCCTTCAGCTCAGGTCATGATCTCAGGGTCCTGGGATTGAGGCCCGCATCAGGCTCTCTGCTCAGCAGGGAGCCTGTTTCCTCCTTTCTCTCTGCCTACTTGTGATCTCTCTCTCTCTGTCAAATAAATAAATAAAATCTTTTAAAAAAAAAAGAGTAAGGAGTCTATCAGATTTTGCTTTCTGTTGTTTTTTCAGCACCTAGCAAAGTGCCTGGCACAAAGGAAACACAAACATATTTGTGAAATGATTGGGTCTTTGGCTATGAAAGACCTGGTTCTTGAGCAGCTAATGTGAAGCTAAACTGTTCAGCATAATAGTATTTAAAATAATGTTAAATTATATATAACATTAAAATAACTTTTTTTTTTTTTTAGCTGTGTTTCATCATGAGCTTGGGAACCTCTTTGCCAATGATTATACTTTTATGGTGATTTCTTTCCCAAATACAGATTGAGACTGCACTGAGTGTCATTCTGGAGACATGGATGTGTTCTTGTATGTGTGTGAGTTCCATCCAAAAGTCCTCTCCAGAGGTCAAGAACAGATTGTCAGGAAAGACACAGAGGGTGTCTTCAATTCTGGCTGGCGGCAGCCCGTAGAGTCCGTCAGGCAGGGGGCCTCCCCTGGGCTCCTGTGCTCAAGTCAGATGGTATTTCACCACGCTGAACACCCAGGTGGAGCAGTCTGGGGCAGTGGAGTTAAAATAACTGCTAAGTGGGCCCCCTTGCTGGAGACATTTCTAAGAGCCACAGCTAACAGAAAGGCTGCTCTGTTTTTCCAGGAACAGTCATCCTGCGGGTGTGAAAGTGGAGTGACATTAGTGAGACTAAACAGCAGTGTGATGAGCCTGGAAAGTACTTCCATGCTAAGCTTTGAGGAAGGAAGGGTATACCTGGGCACTATATGTATATATATATACATACAATCTACGTCACAGTTTTGTTTGGGTAAGTGTTTCTGCAAGCCCCATGTCTGGCTCCCTGCTCATCTGGGAGTCTGCTTCTCCCTCTCCCTCTCCCTCTCCACTGTTCATGTTCTTTCTTACACACACACACACACACACACACACACACACTCTCTCTCTCTCTCTCTCAAATAAATAAATGTATAAAATCTTTTTAAAAGCATAATGAATATGAATAAAATGGGAGTTATTTATGCTAGACTTAAAACTTTTCTCTAACTATAATTATTTCAAAACAAAGTTTGGGGGCACCTGATGGCTCAGAGGGTTAAGCCTCTGCCTTCTGCTCAGGTCATGATCTCAGGGTCCTGGGATCCAGGCCCCGGCAGGCCCTCTGCTCAGCAGGGAGCCTGCTTCCTCCTCTCTCTGCGTGCCTCTCTACTTGTGATCTCTCTTTCTGTCAAATAAATAAATAAAATCTTTTTTAAAAATGAAGTTTAAAAAAAGTCAATGGGGAGGGCACAAGGAAATCTGCTCCTCCACTTGCATATCCAAAGGCCTTTTGATGAATTATTTGTGTGACAAATGAATATTTGTATGTCCGTACTGCTAGATCCAAACTCTCTAGGGGAAGTTGTCGGTGCCAAGGCATAAATTCTACAGGGAGTTCCCACTGTTAGTGGGACAAAGCTCCACTGTGGAACTGGAAGACACTGGGTAAGGCCTATCTATTTACTCCTCCTGAGGAGTCTGACTAAGTGGGTGGAGATTTCCTGTTGGCTTTTATGCTTTTCTGTTGTTTTAACAGTTGTTTGGAGGAACATATTTCAGACATAGCATATCTTTAATGTTCTGTTCTTTTAACACTCATCTATAACCCTACAAATGTCTCTACCAAGTACTTACCAATTTGATTTGAAGCCAAATATTACTACCTTTACACAATCATTTCTTTTTTAATTTAATTTAATTTAATTTTATTTTATTTTATTTTATTTTAAGTAATCCCCATGCCCAACGTGGGGCTTGCACTCATGACCATGAGATCAAGAGTCCCATGCTCTACTGAGCCAGCCAGGAGCCCCACACACAGTCATTTCTTATTCCAAAAATGATTTCAGTATCTAGAGGGGCTTTCACTGCAGGATTATATTAGCAAAATGTTGGGAGCAACCTAGTGGTCCATTAAATAGAGTACTGGTTAAATGCATTCATGCAATGAAAAACTGTGTTGATGATAAAAAAAAGAATGAAGCAGCTCCCTAAAGTGACTATGGAACAATCTTCAGGTTAAAAATAAATGAAGCAATTCTATATGAATGAATATGAAACAATCCCCAAGGTATAATTTTAAAAAGCAACATGTAAAGTCATGTGTGAGTATAATACTATCGTATTACAAACCTGCTTGAATGAGTAAGCAATGAGTGGACAATTAATGTTTTTGCCTGCTCAGCATATTCATATATGTATGTATGCAGAGCATTTTCTGGGAAGATATACAGGAAATTAGTAACAGTGGTAACCTCTGAAGAGAACAATGGGTGAAAGTATGGGGGAATTAGAATGGGAGAGAGACTTGCTTTTCACTTAACATCTTTTGAGTTTTGTACCAAATTTAATGTAGTAATCATTGCCCCTTTAAGAGTAAATCCTTGGGCCCATTCTTATCATATGAGCTTAAGTGAAGACAAATAGCCAAGGAATTTGTGCTATTAGGGTGTGAGCATTCTGAATACTGAGTTCATGGCTTCTCATCTTCTTGCTCCCACGAAAGAAAGTTAGCCCTTATCTTTGCATGTAGTAATCACTTAATAATCTTTTTTATTTATTTTTAAAGATTTTATTTATTTATTTGACAGAGAGAAACACAGTGAGAGGGAACACAAGCAGGGGGAGTGAGAGAGAGAGAAGCAGGCTTCCCGCCGAGCAGGGAGCCCGATGTAGGGCTCTATCCCGGATCTCCGGGATCATGACCTGAGCCAAAAGCAGTCACTTAACCAACTAAGGCACCCAGGTGCCCCATAATTTTTAATTTTATTTATTTATTTTTTTAGTAATCTGTACACCCAATGGGAGACTTGAACTCACAACCCTAAGATCAAGAACCACGTGCTCACCTGACTGAGCCAGCTAGGTGCCCCAGTAACCTTTTATTGAATTGAGTTCAATTGGATTGATTTGCTGGCTTTTAGGGGCACTTCTACATACGTTCTTACTTGCTGGTTTAAATCTAGGTGTATTAGCCCTTCGTGTGTTTTTCCTCTTTTCTATCCTAAAAGAAAAAAGATGAAATATTCATTATGTATTCTTGAGAATTTAAAGATTAGCCAGTCAGTGGATATAAATTTCTGCCTCCTTTCTGGGAGCATTTTGGTATCATAAACTAGCATGTAAAACATGTTCAAGTTGTAACTCCAGTAATTCCTTCCTTAGCACTTTATCCTAAAGAAATAATTACACAGTTCAGAAAAAGATGCATGCACAAGGACATTCATTGCCATGTTGCTGATAGTACTGAAAATCTAGAAACAATCTTAAATGTTCATGGGTAGATAAGTGGTTAATTGAAGAATGGTATGTCCATCTAGGCTGCCCTTTAGAAATGATGATTCCACTCTATATTTATTTTTTTTAAGATTTTATTTATTTGACACGGGGCTGGGGGAGAGAGAACAAGCAAGGGAAGTGGCAGGAGGGGGGAAAGCAGGCTCTCTGTACATTGATCCCTGGTCCCTGGGATCATGACCTGAGCCAAAGGCAGAAACTTAACCAACTGAGCCACCCAGGTGTTCCTCCACTGTATATTGCTTGATGAGGAAAGATATCTGTAGCATATTGTTAGGTGATAGACTATACATGTATATGATTCCATTTTTATCAAATTTCATGCATAGACCATTGCACTATATACAAATGTATACCTGGGAGAAATTCTATCAAAAAGCACCCAAATGATTTCTCTAGTTCTACTCTTTGATTGAAAAATTATTTGTTGAGTACACCAGAGTATCCTAGACTTATCTTTTCTATTTTACAGTCTGCAGAATTTTCTATGTGCCCATGTGACAAGATATTGAAATTAGGTAGTTATTAAACGTAGCTTTAAGGGGTGCGTATGTGGCTCAGTCATTAAGCGTCTGCCTTTAGCTCAGGTCATGATCCCAGGGTCCTGGGATAGAGCCCTGCATCAGGCTCAGTGGGAAACCTGCTTTTCCCTCTCCCACTTCCCCTGCTTATGTTCCCTCTCTCACTGTGTCTCTCTCTATCAAATAAATAAAATCTTTTAAAAAAATAATAAATGTAGGGCGCCTGGGTGGCTCTGAGAGTTAAAACCTCTGCCTTCAGCTCAGGTCATGATCTCAGGGTCCTGGGATCAAGGCCCGCATTGGGCTCTCTGCTCAGCAGGGAGTCTGCTTCCTCCTCTCTCTCTGCCTGCCTCTCTGCCTACTTGTGATCTCTCTGTCAAATAAATAAATAAAATCTTTAAAAAAACAAATGTAGCTTTAAGTTTTAAAAACTTAAGCACCAGGAAAAATATCAGAATAATAGCTGTCTCTGGGAGAGTTTGGGATGGAGATTGCTTGGGAAGGGGTATGAAGGAACATATGGTGATGGTATGTTCTGGAGGTTTGGGCTATAGCAATAATACGCACTGGTCAAAACTCAGCAAATTCACTCTTAAGATTTACATTCCTACTAACATTGAGGGGAAAAAAGATTTGTACATTCCTCTGTATGTCAATTTTGCAAAAAAAAGAAAAAAAACAAATAAATTGGATTTCAGTTAGTGATATTGATGTCTGGAATTTACTTTAAAATGCACCAAAAATGAGAGAGTAGTAGATGACTTGAAGAATGGATAGATACCTAATAACATAACTATAATAAAATATTAGTTGTAGAATCTAGGTGGGGTGTATACATGTGTTAATAACAAAATTCTTAAGCACCAAGCACCTATTCATGTAATGAATAGTTATATATTTTATCTTTGTAAAGTGAATTCAGCAAATTGAGTTCTGGAAGTTGCTTCCAAGAAAAGCTCAACCTTTTTGGATAGCTAAGCTATATAAATACATTTAAGTACCTATGACATAATTAGTGACAAGGCTATCTTCATGAGTTCATTCACCACACAGTCACACAGGGCCCCACACTTAGTTCAATGCTGTGTTATTGCTGTACTGAAATTCTTAACAATTTTTTAATGTGGGACCTTGCATTTTCATTTTCACTGGGCCTTGCAAATTATGTAGCCAGTCTCTTGACTAATGAAGAAGAGCAATATCACTAACACATATTATCTTCTCCCTAGGTCAAGCATTATGTTAATCACTTTACATAATCTCACTGAATCCTCAAAAAAAGGACTAAAGAGGTAAGTACTATTAATAATCCCCATTTTACAGATGAACATACTGAGGCTCAAAGAAATTAAATTATTTGCTCAAGTTCACAGATTTATTTTACCTTCACTATATATAGTAGTACAGTACACATGGTAGATAGTCAATAAATATTTATTGGATAAATAATGATAATAATGGTTTCCATTTATTGAGCATTACTGAAACCTGAGATGATCTTCCCTAATATACGCTCCCCACCATTGGCATTACTATCTCAAGGCCTATTCCCTGATACCTTAATTTAGGTCAGGTCTCCTTTTATGATACCCTGGGCTTCTTCTTTTAGCATTCATCACATATGTAATTAGGTAGTTCTTTGTTTAATGGCTGTCTTCCCTTCTAGACTGGAATCTAAGTGAAGACAGTGACTTGCTTTTGTCTTACCACTCTATTCCTAGCACCCAGTGCTGTTCCTGGAGCCCAGCCTGGCTGCCTGCCAAGGTTTGACCATATATTTTCTTTTTAAAATTGATTATATATATTCTCACTTAATCTTCAACCCTAGGAGGTATAGATTGTTACCTTCATTTTACAGGTGAAGAAACCAAGGCTCAGAGATGTTAAGTCTGAGTCACCCCATCATAGGGGAAGCATCATCACCATGATGTGGTCCTATAATTGCCCTACTCCAAAATCTCTCATCATTTCACTGAAGCCCACTGTTTCCACATGACAATCTGCTTGACATGATTTTCTGTCTCTATGCACCACTTATTCCTGTAGTATCTCTTTCAGCTCCTATTTTTGTTGTCTGACCTCTGGGCTCTCTAATGAAGAGGAGCATGCTTTCCAAGAAGTAATTACAGCAGGTGACATAACCAGGCTGGCTGTAGCCAGGGTGTTATTTTTTAACCTTGATGAGTAAAGTAGCTGGAACCACTACCCTCTCAAAGCAAAAGATCCAGTTTCCCTTTGGTACTAACTCTTTAGTTCTGGGAAACACCTTGAAGTGATCTCTTGGGCTATGTAAATGTAAAGCAATCACCCATGTCTAGTTCTTGGGGGAAGGCCCAAAATAATTAAGGTAAAGCAAATGTAGATGCTTTGAGCTGTTAACAAGACATCTCTTAGTAGTTCTCTGCCATTACAGATTATTATTTCTGTAAGTGTGAATTTAGACTGTCCTAGGCTTGTGCATCACTAAGTATCTTTGCAGAGTTGAGAGAACTATGCCTTGGGCAATTGTTTGTGAGTGTCTTGGAAGTGGGATGAAAAAGAATGCTGGGAGAGGGCATAGGCTTATTTCCTTTAGCCAATGCTGGAGGAGAGACTGTGAACAAAAAATAAAGAGTGCTGGGCCCAGCATGCCATGGTGTGGGTTGTTGAGTTTCACCTGTGGTGTTATTTAAAGACTGAAAATCCAGGACCTTAGGAATTGGACTGGTGACAAATATGTTGTCTTTTGCCTTTTGTAGGACAGAGGGCAAAAGAACATCCTCTGGCAGTGTTAGAGTTTCAGAGGGCCTAGGTTTGTGCTATTTGAGGGTAAGTTTAGACAGTGGACCTCTTAGAGTAACCCCTGCTAATAGCAGTGTAAGTTACTCTGTTCCATTTCTTTTCAAGTATACCCCAAGCCTTCTGAAAAGACTTGTTAACACCACAGACAGCTCTTAGTTGTGCCCTTGAGCTTGTTGCATTTTCTGAAGAATATCAAGCATTTTCCGAAGTCAGTGGTAGAAGCAATGGTTATAGTCACCTGTACAAGACAATGGTGTCCAGCGGGGATGCATCCTTATGGGGTGAGAGACATCAGGGCTATAGCAGATCCAGAATCTTGGGGTATAAGAACAGAAAGGATTGATCCTGAGAACACAAGAGCTATATCAGAAATGCAGAAGAGGAACAGGTTTCTATGAAGGCTTATGCCATTGTAATTTGAACACTAAAAGTATGTATGATATTTTGCCATCCCTGGCTAGTAAGATCAAATGTATATTTGTTATTTTGTGTGCCTTAGCCAGTCTCCAAGATGGCTCCTAATGATCCTCACTTAGTTGTATCCATGTCCTTCTGTAGTCTTCTCCCACAGTGAATCAGAGCTAGTCTATGTGAACAGACTATGGCAGAGGTCATAGTTGGTGACTTCCAAAGTAGCTTGTAAAGGACTTGTAATTTCTGCTTTGGTCTCTTGGAGTGCCTGCCTTAGAGAAGGCCAGCAGTCATATGAAGACTCTTTTTTCTCTTTTTTCTTTTTTTTTTTTTTAACTTTAAGTGCTTTTTATTCAGTCATATGAGGACTGTTAAGCAGTTCTGTGGAGAGGCCCACAAGAGGAGAAACTGAGGCATCCAACAACATCTAGCACCAACTTGCCAGCAATGTAAGTAAGCCATTGGAAATAGATCTTCCAGTCCCATTCAAGCCCTCAGGTGACTGACGCCCCAGCTGATATCTGCCTGAGAACCTCATGAGAAACCCCTAGCCAGAGCTTTCTAGCCTAGTGGCTCTCACATTCCTGACCATAAAAACTATGAGACATAATAAATGTTTATTAGTGTTTTAAGTTTTGGAATAATTTGTTATACAGCAATAAATAAAACACTATACTATTGATGTCATAGAACAAATGTCTATATGAAACTCTGCCTAAATAGATCAGAAAAGTCTTCAGAAAAAGGGGCATGAGTTGAATCTTCAGGCATGAGTAGGTGCTTGCAGGTGGATGTAAGGGAAGTCATTTAAGGGCAAAGGAACAGCCTGGCCATGGGGCCAGACATAAGAGTGCATGACTTGTTTGAAAAACAGTTATCAGGCCAACATGACTGAGGTGCAATATGTTTAAAGAGTGAGATAAAGAAAGATTAGAAGAGCAGATAGGAAACAGTTCACAAAGAACCGTATATGCTAGGCCTGGTGCTTTTTATCCTGAAGGCAATGAAGAGCCATTGAAGAATTTTTCAGCAGACAACTGACATGACCACTTTTAAATTTACAATTCTAAATTGCACATTCTAGAGTGATGGCCAAATGGAAGATTAATTGGAGACAGAAAGGCCATTTAAAAAGCTACCACAAGGGCGCCTGGGTGGCTCAGTGGGTTAAAGCCTCTGCCTTCGGCTCAGGTCATGATCTCAGGATCCTCTGGGATCGAGGCCCGCATTGAGCTCTCTGTTCAGCAGGGAGCCTGCTTCCTCCTGTCTATCTGCCTGCCTCTCTGCCTACTTATGATCTCTCTGTCAAAAAAATAAAATCTTTGGAAAAAAAAAAAAGCTACCACAAGCCTAGGCACTAAGCAATTAGTGTTGGAACTAAGGCCTTTGCATTGTGAACAGAGAAGAGGGAACTGATTAGAGGGCTTTTAGGAGCTATACTTTCTAGAATATGAGGGGTGAGGGATGATGTGGAACCTAGGAGGAGAAGCAAGTTTTGAGGCAGTGAGTTTGGGTGGTCTGTGGTCCAGATAAGTATGTACAGTGGGCCAATGGGAACACTGGTTTGTCATGGAACCCAGAAGAAGGCAAGGTCAAGATGAAGATGGACACTTAAGTTTTGAAGGCTTTTTCATGCAAGCATCCCTTAATAAAAATGTAAACAAGCCCATGGGTAGAATAAAATCTCAATAAAATTTAGAGTTTTAGGTTTATCTTTCACAGATAGCAAAACCATTTAGAAATAAGATTTACAACAAGAATCCAGGAGAGGATTGAAGGAAGAGACTTAAAACCAGGTACAGGTAGTGAGAGATAATTCAAAGACTATTATATTATTTTTAAACAAACTCTTTACCCAGTGTGGGACTCAAACCCTGAGATCAGAGTTTTGCATGTTCTACTGACTGAGCCAGCCAGGTGCCCCTTGAAGACCATTTTAAAAATATCTTCCTGTTTTGCTGGGGAGTCAACTCCAACAGACCCTGGTAACTGATTAGATAAAGAGTTTGAAGAATAGGGCAAAGTTTGAAGAATGATTATTTGTCCTTTCAAATAAGCTTCCTTTTTATTTAGATCTATTTGTTTCAGCATCTCTTATATCTTATGGTCTATGGCCCATCTATATCACTGTTGTAATTTTTTTTTCAAGTTTAATTATGTTTCTGTTTACTTTGCTTATTTTCTATTAAGTTTATATCAGTTTCATGATTTTTTACTTCCTTTTTGTTTTCCTTTTTCCTCTTCCTGCTTTTTGTGAACAAAGAAAATAAAATGTCTCCCTTTATTAAATATATAACAGGTGTGGCTTGATTTCCTTTATTCAGTATTTTCTAGGCATAGTACAGGTCTTGTTTTCATTGTCAATTGCCTTCTAATTCTTTGAAATTGTTTTTCAACAATATAGTGATTTTCATCTGTAATATTTAATTATGGTCTTGAATCTAATACTCTTAGAGTTGGATTTCAACCAATTCACCTGATTTGACCTGATCTACTTATCTAAGAATCATGTATTTAGAAATATCTTGTATAAATACAGTGCCCATATCCTTAGCTTTTTAAGGATTATAGAAAAATACCTTATAGGTCAAATAGTCTTATAGTCAGGTTGGGTAGAAGAATTATTGTGAAAAATGTGATAAAATCCCAGACCTTGAACAGTATTTTTTTCTTTGGTTGTTTCAAAAATATTTCTGCCTCAGTAAAAAAATTAGTAGCAGTGGAATTCATGTCATCTTATTGGTGGAAATAACTGTGGTTTTAAAAAAAATAACTACTTAATTTTTGCTAGCAAGGAAGCCCAAGGAAAGAAATGCTAAAAATGAGTAAATGGAGCTTTTTACTAAAGTGCTTAGCATTTACCGTGAAGAGACACCACTTAATGTACCTAACTTTTCAACATTTAATTGATAAAATCAGAGGATTACCAGAAATTTTTCAAGGAGCAAAATTTCTAATTAATTATTTTAAATTTAGCTTTAGGTAAAACTATTTTATAGCATAATTAAAGGTAAAATTTCAGAATCTTAATAGATTTTTTCTAAGACAAAAACTTTCTGATTACATAATTGAGACACGCTCATTTAAAAAATTCAGTTAATCCAGAAAAGCAGGAAATGACTTAAATTACACAAACCTCACTAGCCACAGATAAGCATTATTAACGTTTTGTGAACTTGCTTCCAAATGTCTCTTCATGTATTCGTGTATTCATATGTGTGCACATGGTTTGACTTGCATAGAATCATAATCTACATTCTGTTCTGTAAACTGATCCTTTCATTCTGTAACATATTGTGGACACCTTTCTATGTCTATAAATATAGATCTGTTCCAGTTCTCTAAACAGATACATAATATTACACTTCATATAAATACCATAATTTAATCAGCTATTCTCACATCATTGAACATTTAGTTTGTTCCCAAGGTTTTTCTTTAGTTAGCAATGCCATAATGAATATTCCTATCATATTTTTTAAAAATTTCCTTTCTTCCTTTCTTCTTTCAAATAAAACAGGACTCAGAGTCCCCACTCATCAAGGTAGGCAAGATTTATTTCTGGTATTCTTTTCCCCATTGCAGTGAACTGTACAAGACCTCTTGGGTTTGAATGGTCCTGGGACACTGAATTGGGGATATGCTATTAATTCTCCTCTGTCTGGCCAGAGACAGCCCTCCCCAGAGGTCTTTTCTACTCTGGGTGGCAAAGAAGCCCAGCACTTAGCGTCTTAGTGCTTTGTAACCTGTTTCCAGGACATCCTGCAGTCATCCCAACCTGAGTACTGCCCTTTGCTGGGTGCTCTGGGAGGGGGAGACACTTGGAAATCATAAAATCCCAAAGCCTCTTCCTAGATTCAGTGCTGTCTTTATGTAAGAAGTTTATTTTCTTGAGGAGATGGGAAAACAGGGAACATCCACTTAATCTTTCCAGATAAACCTTTAACAGACAGCTAGACAGTTGACGTTGGAGTTACTGAACCTCCTTAAACCTCAGACTCTTTATCTCTAAGATAGCAACAAATAGCAACTCCATCCCACCAATAGTAGAGGCCAAAACACTTTGCTGTCTTTAGCTCCTCTCATTCTCTCACTGCCACTCATATTCTGCCTCCTGAACCTTCTAAATAGATTCAGAATCTGACCACTCCTCCCCACCTCCACTGCTTCTACCTTGATCTATGCCTCTGTCGTGTCTCACCTGAATCTTTGTGATAGGCTCCTAGCAGATTTCCCTGATTCTGTCCTTGGTCTCCTGTGATCAATTTTCAAGGCAATAGTCCCTTAATTGCTTGAAAAAGGACTATAGCTTTACATTTAACTTAGGGGAAAAAGCAAATTCTTAGGCTAACCTATAAAGCCCTCCTATAGGATTTAGTCCCACCTCCCCTCATCTCCAACCATCTTCTTTGGTCACTGTCTCCTTGCCATAGATCTTTTGCATATGCTTTTTTTCCTCTCTCTCCAGTTATCCTCAAGCATAGCAGTTGTCTCTATTCAGGCATTTATTCAAACCATTCCCTTTACTGGTATCCCCACACCCTACTTCATTTTTTTTTTCTTTTTACACAGCAGTTACCACTGACATACTTTATGTTTATTATTTGTCTTTTAAACTGCAATGTAAACCCGTTGAAGGAAGGGAGTTGTCTATTTAGTTTTTTAAGTGCCTAGAGTAGTGTCCAGCACATTTTAGGGGCACAGTCAATATTTGGCTGAATGAATGAATGGACAATCATAATGATCATTACCTTTCAGAGTCATTGTAGGAATTCATTCTGATATGTAGTGCCTACTAAAGAGTAAAGATTAAGTAAATATGGATTGTTGATGTCATCATCATCATCATCAAGTTTAAACTCGGCTTTGAAGACTAGATTAGAAAAAGGGCATTCCAGTAAAGAACTGACTAGATAAGAGGCCTACAAATAGGAAATACTGCAGAGGTAGGTGTAACCTGCACTAAAAGTATATGAGAAAACTGGATATCGGTGAGAGATAGGGCTGGAAATGCAGGTTTGGGGCAGAATGCAGAGGAAATTGTACTCAAAGCTCAGAAGCCTAGGTTTGTCCCTAATGGTGGGGAACCATCCAAGATTTTCAGCGAGTGATAGAAAATACTGGTTTATGAAACCTTTGGTGATGATCAGTTATCCTGTGTTGCAAAGTTGCATTTTCTAGCTTGCACGAGGTGGGTTTGTTCATCAGGGATTACAATGAGTTTCTTTAAGAAACTCAGCTGAACTTTTGAGGGTTATAGGCTGATAAGACCTGGCCTAGGACCCTATCTAAGACCACGTTCTGTTCATGTACACATAAAACATGCTCCATGTGGGGGGAAAAAAGCCTTGGTGATTCACTCTTAGCCAGTCTGAGTTGCCAGCTACCTCCTCTTTCATGACTCTAATTTGCTTAACCTTTGGATTAAGTTTTCATCAGATCTTGGCTGTGTTTCATGTCTTACTTTTCCACTTCACATACAATTTCTGACCATCTCTCCCTCCATTACATAACTTCACTTCCGGTTAAAATTGCACAGGGCAGTCCTGGGACCACCAATATTGGCATCACGTGGGTGCTCCTCAGGGTCCATCCAGCCCCACTGAATTAGAATCCACATTTTAACAAGATCTCTGGTGATCTGTGTGCACATTAAAGTTTAAGAAGCACTACCCTTAAGCATTCCTTAAATAGTGTCTGCATCAGCGTCTCTCAGAAGCCCCTCATCACCTTAAATAAACATATAGGGTATTTGTTTTCTTTTTGCTTTTTTTATTTTAAAGATTTCTTTTATTTATTTATTTATTTGTTTATTTGTTTGTTTGTTTATTTATTTGACAGAGAGAAAGTGAAAGAGGGAACACAAGCATGGGGAGAGGGAGAGGAAGGAACAGGCTTCCCGCTGAGCAGGAAGCCTGATGTGGTGCTCGATCCCAGGATCCTGGAATCATGACCTGAGGTGAAGACAGGCGCTTAATGACTGGGACACCCAGGTGTCCCAGGTATCTATTTTTAAACAAACTTTCTGGATGAGTCTCCCTAACCACTTTCTCCAATAGAGAGCTGTCCACACTTGACTTTCTGTGTAGAAGATCTGAAGCATCGACTGCTCTGAATCTGCAGTGTTTCTCAAGGTAAAATTCTCAGATCACCTACATTTCAGTAAGCTAGCAGGTTTGTTAAAAATGCAGATTGCCGCCTTTCCCCCATCTTACATCTGTTAAATCTGACTCTTTAGGGGAAGTGCAAATCACTTTTTCACTAACATCTGATGGTTATTATTATATAATGATAATATTTTAGATTAAAAAATCCTTCCTTCAAAAAATTAGAAAGTCAAAAACAAAAGTCTCTTTTCTCTCTCAAGAGTTCAAAACTTCAAGGGCATTCTTTAATGAATCTATCTTTAGGTAACCTTTTCTAAACCCTCAACAAGATCTAACCTCAATCCTCTTGGGGCCTGTATAGTGCTTCTTTTTCTTGTTTTCTAATTCTCTTATTCTTTTTTATTTTTAAGATTTCTGTCACTTATTTATTCAAAAGTGACAGAAAGAGTGCAAAAGAAAATGAGTGCATGCATGTGTTGGAGGAGTGGCACAGGGAGAAAATCTTCAAACAGACTTCCTGCAGAGCAGAGCTTGATCTCACAATCCATGGATCCCTGAACTGAGTAGAAACCAAGAGCTCTTTGCCCAAACAACTGAGCCACCCTGGCACCCCTCTCTTATTCTTCCTTAATTTGTGGTCATATCTGGGTGTCTTCTTCTGGATTTTACTTCCTTGGCCAGTTGTAAATTCCCTCAGGCAGAAACTGTGTATTCTTCTCTTTGTACATATCAACAAGTACTTATTGTTCTCTATGGTCAGCAAACTAAGGCACACAAAACATAAATTATAAACGAAGAAATTAGCCTGGGAGAAAAATATTACTTATGTAAACTGTAGCAATTACTCTAAGAGACTATATAAGCATATGACTACTAGAGAAGTGAGTTTTAATCCCATACAATTCTGTCCAGGGAGGTGCAAAACCACTTAAGAGGAGTATGGATGCCTCAACACTATACAATTTAGCCTTGGGCTCTACAGTAAAAATCCCAGTGGTCTAGAAAGACCAGATGACTTCGGTAGAGCTTCTTATATTCAAATGGAAAATGAGGACAGTGAATATCTCCAAGCTATCATGATAAACCAAGGCCAAAGCTCGTGGTTCAATTTTCCTGAATTCTATAATTTCCAGGACTTATATATGTTCACATTGGGAGGGCCATCTGAAGATTGGTCATTAATATTAGCCAGGCAGGTGAAGCCAGTACCAAATTTAATTTGATTTAGAAAAATAAAAAGGGTCAAATTTCTGCATCTTATGAAGTTCATAAGGTAACATGAATTATGGTGATCATAATTGTTGTTTTTGCCTCTCAGTGTCCCTTCTTCTGATAACCCTATCTTAATTGTCCTTTAGAAACTCTCCCTATTTCATTCTGAGTCCACTTGATTCAAACAGGCCTCTACTTCCAATCTGGGAGTGGAGCATGTGACCCAGGTCTGACCAACTGCCACCCCAAATTCTATTTACCACAGTGTTGATTGTGGCATGGGTATGACCAATTCAAGACAGAACAGGTGAATTCCAGGGGTGCCTGGGTGGCTCAGTCATTGAGCATCTGCCTTGTGCTCAGGTCATGGTTCTAGGGTTCTGTGATCCAACCCTGCAATGGGATCCCTGCTGGGCAGGCAGCCTGCTTCTCCCTCTCACTCCCCCTACTTGTGTTCCCTCTCCTGCTGTGTTTCCCTCTGTCAAAAAAGGGGGGGGGGAGTAAAGAAAGAAAAGAAAAAGAAAAGGTGAATTCCAAAGAGCTGCTTGAAAATTTCCAGAAGAAATGCTATTTTTCCATAGAACTTGAACTTGGGAGAATGTGAAGTTGGAGGGCTAAGGTGTGTTAGGGAGGAGGTGGGAAATCACGTAGATAAGGCTCAAAAATTAAGCCAATTCAATGGGAGGTAGAACCCAAAAATGGAGAACAACCAAATCCTGACAATATTGTTGGAACCTTTGGATAGAGCCCCGATAAAGGAAGATATACCCTGAAATTTAAGTTACACGAATTACTAAATTTTCTTTTCTTTTTCTTAAAAAGATTTCATTTATTTATTTGACACAAAGAGAGATCACAAGTAGGCAGAGAGGCAGGCAGAGAGAGAGGAGGAAGCAGGCTCCCTGCTGAGCAGAGAGCCCGATGTGGGCCTCGATCCCAGGACGGTGAGATCATGACCTGAGCCCAAAGCAGAGGCTTTAACCCACTGAGCCACCCAGGCGCCCCCTTTTATTCTTTAATAAATCAACTTGAGGGGCGCCTGGGTGGCTCAGTTGGTTAAGCGACTGCCTTCGGCTCAGGTCATGATCCCAGAGTCCTGGGATCAAGCCCCACATCAGGCTCCCTGCTCGGCGGGAAGCCTGCTTCTCCCTCTCTCACTCCCCCCAGCTTGTGTTCCCTCTCTGGCTGTGTTTCTCTCTGTCAAATAAATAAATAGAATCTTAAAATAAAATAAATAAATCCACTTGAATTGGTTTTTCTGTCACTTCCAAACAAAAAAGTCCTAACTGATACATGCATACAATCTAAGTTATGTGGTACCTACTCTAAATGTTTTGGCTGAGATGGACTAAGGAGTACAATTGGGGCTGAGCCGATCAGGGAAGCCTTTATGAATAAAAGGGAGCTTGAATAAGTCAGAAAGAGATAAGGAGAGAGAAAACAGAGAAAGTACATGACTAAAGTTTTGGACTAGGAATGAGCACATTGGGTCAGTAGAGCCCTGAGGAGAAGACAAGCATCAGAGAGGATCCAGATGGGCAGTTAAGCCAGATAGGGTGGGGATTATGGGAGAGTTGTGAAACTGAGGTGAAGGAATTTAATGTAATGAGGATAGGAAGGGATTGGTGATTAAGAAAGATTAGATTATGTGGGTGAACCTGACATCTGGAAGACTGACTTCCTAAATCGATGCATTAATACCAATGTAAGAGATACAATGGTAGGATCAGAAATGTGAAAGCAGAGACAGAAGGGACAAAAATGAAAATCATTTAAAGGGAAAAACTTACAGATTTTGGTGGATATAGATAATGAAGAAGATGCATGAGTTACATAAAGCTGGTTTCACCCTCTGTAAATTACAGGCAGATACATACATACTTAGTAAATTAATTCCAAGTTAAAACACAGAAAGGCACCTGGTTGGCTCAGTCCTTTAAGTGTCTGCCTTCTACTCAGGTCATGATCCTGGAGTCCTGGGATCAAGCCCCAAGTTGGACTTCCTGCTCAGTGGAGGTCTGCTTTTCCCTCTGCCCCTCACCCTGCTCTTGTGCTCTTTCTTGTGTTCTCTCTCTCTCTCTCTCTCTCTCTCTCTCTCTCTCTCTCTCTCTCAAATAAATAAAAAAATAAAGCAAAAAACAAAAAACACAGAAAGAAGTGGGGAACTTGGGAGAAAGCACCAAATTTCCCAACACTATTATCAGGATTCCCTCTTTAAGGCTGTATTTCTGCAATGAAGATAATATTTTGAAAATTTTGATTTGTTTCTCTTCGTCTTACTTGCCACCATTTCAGTCTAAGTCATCATTATATCTTACCTGGATGGATGACTGAAATTGCTTCTTAATGGCTTTTCCCCTTCATTGTTGTTTCCTCCTCCTCTGAACTAGGGATTCCCTACCTTCCCCATTTTCAAATATTTGTTAGGAAGACTGACGGGACTCAGAATACAGCCATACTCATGGCTATCTATGGTTTATTACAGTGAAAGAATTCAAAGTCTTCAAAGGCAAAATGCACATGGGGCAAAGTCCGGGAGAAACTGGGCCCAAGCTTCTAAGAGTCTTCTCCCACTGGAGTCACACAAGATGTACTTAATTCCCCCTTGCAATGGGTTATGACAGCACATGTGAAATGTTGTCGATCAGGGAAGCTTGTTTAAAACTCCATGGCCAGGGATCTTACTGGGGGCTAGACACATAGGCATCCTCTGCCTAGAAGGTACAAATTCCAGAGCCTCAAAGGAAAGCAGGTGTTCAGCATAAAGCACATTGTTGGTACAGTTTAAGCAAAATGAGCCATTCTTACCATCTGGGGGGTAGGAACCCTTCCAAAATCTGAGTTGCCAAACATGAGCCAAGAACAAATCTTGTAAGACAGACTTTCAAAAGATAGCAGGCTGGCTATGCTACTCTTGTCTGCATATCTTCCAATCCATTATCCAGTCAATAACCAGAAGGAATCACCTAAAAGTCTAAACCAAGTTATGTATATTGTACTTAGGCTACAGTTCAAAATCGAACATGATCCATAAGTCTTCTGTATGATATTGACACCTCCTTCTCCCACAGACTCATCTCTGGCCACCTTCCTCATCATTACCCCCTGACCTCATAGGCCCCTCTAAGTTTCTAAAACATCACTGCCACACAGCATCCTGCAATAACATAAATGTTCTTCGGCAATGTCCACTTGCCTTTGGTGTCCACCAACTACATGTAACTACTGAACACTTGAAATATAGCTAGTGCAACTGAGGAAATAAATTTTAAATTTTATTTAACTTTAGGGGGCTCCTGGGTGGCTCAGGTCACAATCTCAGGTCCTGGGATCAAGCCCTGCATCAGGTTCCCTGCTCAGCAGAGAGTCTGCTCTGCTTCTTCCTCTCCTTCTACTCCTCCCCCTCTGCTTGTACACATGTGCTCTCTCTCTCAATAAATAACTAAAAATCTTTAAAAAGATAAATTTTATTTAATTTTAGTTATTTTAAGTTTAAATAGCCACATGTGGCTAGTGGCCACCGTATTGTGGAATGCAATTCTAGAACACATTGAGCTGTTTTTCCCTTTAAAAAAAATAAAAAATTTTATTTATTTATTTGACACAGAGAGAACACAAGCAGGCAGAGCTGCAGGGAGAGGAGAAGGGAGAAGCAGACTCCCCACTGAGCGGAGAGCCCAATGTAGGGCTTGATCCCAGAACCTTGGGATCATGACCTGAGCTGAAGGCAGGTGCCTAAGTAACTGAGCCACCCAGGTGCCCCTGAGCTTTCCGCATTTTAAGGCATTTTGTTATATGGGAAATTACCTTGATGGCAATGGTAAACACCAATTATATTATCAGGCAGGGTATCCCAAAAATTATAGAGCAGAAATGCTCACAGATCAAATTAAATCACTTGAGTCACACAGCTTATTTACTTAAAATACACAGAGCAAAGCAAAGGAAAAGAGACTGTGGGTGGGTGGGGGAAAGGAATAGATAACACACTATTAGGAAAGAATGTAAGAGAAGTGAAAGATCACGCTACTTAAATTCTGGGTTATGTAATGTTTGTACATCCTACATCTCTCTGCTGCCGGATCAGAGTTGAAGTTCAAGTGGGGAGCCTACAAACAGAAAGTGTCCTAGGCCGATGACCTACATTTGCCCTATCAGAAAGACATGGGGCCAAGCACACCTTGCCAATAGCTAGAGCTTGCCAATTAAACTACTAAACATCTATGGGTTTTATTTGAGTCAAGAGTGTATGTGTTTTGGGCAGAAGATGCATGGACCAGAATAGTTACTGCTAATGAGTGACTAGATTATGACCTCTTAAATCTTAAGTACTCACGTATATTTAGTGTATCCTGGACATTATATTTAATTTGTCATGCATATTTAGTGCTTAGGTGACTCATGTATATTTAGTTCCTTCAAATATTACTCAAGGTCCTTGAATTTCTTTCTATCTACATTTAGCTCACATGTGCTCTACCCACTAACTACTTCTCTATATTTAACACATCTTAAGAGTTTCATCTATCCTGTGTTTTCTCTTTTCCTCTGCATCATAACTCAATATTCTCCAACAGCATACAAATACACATTATACCTCTGCATATGTTTCCTCTTTGTATAGTAACCTTCTTCTGGCTCATCCCACAACAAGCTCCTATAGCCTTTAGGTCTCAGTGGAAATGTCAGCTCCCTTGAAAGGCCTTCTCTGATCACCCATCTGTTAGAGACTGAATTGTGCCCCCCGCCACCTCCCGGCCCAATTCATAGTTGAAGCCCTAAACCTAATGTGACTGTATTTGGTGATAAGGGTGTTTAGAGAGGTAAATATGGTTAAATGAGGTCATAAATGTGGGGTCATAATCCAATAGGACCGGTCGGCATCCTTATAGGAAGAGGAAAAGATGCCAGATACTTCTTTCTCCTTGCTCACACAGGAAAGGCCACTTGAAACACAGCAAGAAGGCATCTGTCTACAGGCCAGGAAGAGAGCTCCCAACAGATACCAACCCTGATGGCATCTTAATTTTGGATTTCTGGCCTCTAGAACTATGAGAAAATAAGTTTCTGTTTTTACACTACCTAGTCTATGGATTTTGTTCCAGCAGCCTCCAAACTCTGTGTGTGTAGGTTTTTTTTCCCTCACACCAATCAATTTTCCAACTCTCCAGACACCAACTGTGCAACAATTCAATTTTGGGTGTCTGGGTGGCTCAGTTGGTTAAGCGACTGCCTTCAGCTCAGGTCATGATCTTAGAGACCCCGGATCGAGCCTCACATCAGGATTCCTGCTCGGCGGGAAGCCTGCTTCTCCCTCTCTCCCTCCCCCTGCTTGTGTTCCCTCTCTGGCTCTGTTTCTCTCTGTCAAATAAATAAAATCATTAAAAAAAAAATTCGATTTTGACACTATCTACCTAGAATTAGTAACAGATTTCTTGCATCCCTTGGTCCCGTAAGATTGTCCCCTCTTCAGATGTCATTTGGAAGTGCTGGGTTGCCACCTGTACTTCTGACTACCTGGCTTAAAATCAGGGTTGTTGTAGGTTGTTCCTACAATCCTCTCCTCGGGTTTGATGACTTGCTAGAACAGCTCACAGAACTCAATGAAACACTGTACTTACTCCTCCTCATTAACTACAAAACATACAACGCAGGAACAGTCACATGGAAGAGAGGCATAGGGCAAAGATTGAGGGAAAGGGTACAGATTCCGTGCCCTCTCTGGGTGCACCACCCTCTCAGGATGTCCATGTGTTCATCAACCGAGAAGCTCTCCAAATCCCACCACTTAGGGGTTTTTATGGAGGTCTCATTATGGAGGCATGCTTGATTAAATCACTGGACGTTGGTGACTAATTCAATTGTACCCAGCTTTTCTTCTCTCTGTGAGCTGGGCTGAAAGTCTAACCCTCTAATCATGCCTGAAGCTATCTAGGGACCCCCAGCCTCGAGTCATCTCATTAGCATACAAAAGACGCTCTTATCAGGCCAGAGATCCCAAGGGTTTTAGGAGCAGTGTGCCAAGAACTAGGGACAAAGACCAAATACCTAACTTTGATTACATCACTCAGCACTAGCAGACAAATACACCATCTTTCAGGTCCATCTAAAGCAAGTCTTTTCCCACTCCCGTTAATGTACACCTGCACATCATGTTTACTTCTTCACGTTTAACATAATTCATCATTATTTTTTAAAGATTTTATTTATTTGCTTATTTATTTATTTACTTGAGAGAGATAGATAGTGAGAGAGAGCCCAAGCAGGGGGAAGTGGGAGAAGCAGGATCCCTGCTGAGCAGGGAGTTCTGATGTGGGGCTCATCCCAGGAATCTGGGATCATAACCAAAGGCAGATGCTTAAACAACTAAGCCACCCAGGTGTTCCAACTCATCACTATTTTAGTTGTTTGTTTACTTTATTTTTACCTTTTTTTTTCCGGATAAACTCTAAGCTTGCTGTGACTGCAACAATTCCTGCTTTGCTCAACTTTGTAACCTCAGCACATTGTCACTATTTATGAATGGAACGTCAAATGAAACTGAAAATGAATGAATGAATGAAACTCCAAAGAACCTACTTAAGCTTGACCAAAAAACAAACAAACAAACAAACAAACAAATAAACAAACTACAAATCAGCAAGTCTTGTTCTTAAAAATTACTTTCAGTGTACTTATGTGCCTAAAGCCCAAATTTCTTTTCTTGTAGTAAGATACATGTAACATAAAATTTACCCTTTTAACCATTTTTAAGCCCATTCACATTGTTGTGCAATCATTACCACTATCCATCGCTAGAACTTCTTCAGCATCCCAAAATGAAACTTTGTACCTGCCAAACAATAACTTCCCATTCTCTCTTCCTCCTAGTCGGTACCTTCCATCCGCACAAGTCTAGGCACCTCCTATTAAATGAAATCATACAATCATTGCTTTTTGTGTCTAGCTTAATTTCGCTTTGCATATCTTCAAGTTTCATCTATGTTGTAACATATGTCCAAATTTTTTTTTTTTAAGATTTTATTTGTTTATTTGACAGAGAGAAACAGAGCCAGAGGGGGAACATAAGTGAGTGAGAGAGGGAGAAGTAGGGAGCCTGATGTGGGGCTCAGTCCCGGATTTCCGGGATCATGACCTGAGCTGAAGGCAGTCCCTTAACCAACTGAGCCACCCAGGCGCCCCCATATGTCCGAATTTTATTCTTTTAAGGACTGAATAATATTTCATTGTGTGTATATATACATGTTAGTATATATATTTGTTTATCCATTCACATATAGATGGACATTTGGTTTGCTTCCACATTGTGGCTATTGTGAATAATGCTGCTACAAACACTGAAGTACAAATATTCATTTGAGTCCCTCATTTCAATTCTTTGGAACAGTATGTACGCAGAAGTGTAATTGCTGCACTATGTATGGGTTGTGTATTATGGTAATTCTTTTCATTTTTTTGAGGAATTTCTATACTGTTTTCTAGAGTAGCTATATCATTTTACAGCCCCACTAGCAATGAATAAAGGTTCCCAAACTAATACTTGTTATTTTCTGGGGTTTGTTTGTTTTTTATAATAGCTTACCTAATGAGTGTGAAGTGGTGTCTCACTGTGTTTTTTATTTGCATTCCCTTCATTATTAGTGTTTTTGAGCATTGTTTCATGTGCTTATTGGCTATCTGTGTATCTTGTTTGAAGAAATATCTATTCAAGTCTTTCACCCATTTTTGAATTGTGTTGTTTGTTTTTTGTTGTTGTTCGAGTTGTAGGAGTTCTTTCCATATTAATTCTTAGATATTAACCTCTTATCAGATAAATGATTTGCAAACATTTCCTCCCACTTTGTAGGTTGCCTTTTCACTCTGTAGATGGTGTCCTTTGATGCACAAAAGTTCTCGATTTTGATGAAGTCCAATTTACTTATTTTTTTCTTTTGTTGCCTGTACTTCTGATGTCATAGCCAAGAAATCATTGCCAAATGCAATGTCATGAGGCCTTTTTCTTATGTTTTCTCCCAAGAGCTTTGTAGATTTAGCTCCTATGCTTAAGTCTTTGATCCAACTTGAGTTATAGTGGACTTTTGAACATCATAGGGGTTAGGGGCATGTACGCCCCACACAGTTGAAAATCCACATATAACTTCTGAATCTCCCAAACTTAACTACTAATTGCCTATAGTTGATTGGAAGTTTTACCAGTAACATAAACAGTTGATCAACACATATTTTGTATGTTATACGCATTATATATTGTATTCTTGCAATAAAGTCAGCTAGAGGAAAGAAAATGTTATTAAGAAAATCTTAAGGAAAATACACTTATAGTACTGTATAGTACTGTATTTATTTTTTTAAATCCACACATACATGGGCCCATGCAGTTCAAACTTGTGTTATTCAAAGGTCAACTATATTTTGTATATGATGTAAAATAAGGGTCCGCCTTCACCCTTTTACATATGGGTATGCAATTTTTCTAGCACCATTTGTTGAAAAGACCATCTTTTCCTTGATGCCCTTGTTGAAAAATCATTTTATCATATATGCAATGGTTTATTTCAAGGTTCTCTATTCTATTCCATTAGTCTATACATCTGTCCTTAAGATAGTACCACACTGTTTTCATAACTGTAGCTCTATAGCAAGGTTTGTAATCAGGGAATGAGTCCTCTGACTGTTCTTCTTTGTAACAAATTTTTTAATCCACTATCTCAAATTATTCATACTGGGTTCCCACCTTAGTGACACTGCAAAAATACATACTTCATAGCAATTATTTCTAATGAGAACTAGTTTTCTTTGTAAATTCTTGGGTGCCTTGGAACAGCAGTCCTAGTTTGGAATCATTGCATTTCCTTTGATTTCCTTAGACACAACTCTTACAACAGAATTAGAGTTTGCAGTGTCTTAGTATTTTATGCAGGCTGGTACGAACTGGCTGGGAAGTCAGCCAGGAAGACTTTCTGGATTAAGTTTAAACTTAGGTAACTAACTCCTTTAGTATGGGTTATCAGACTCCATTAATTTGCCCAGAATACAGAAGAGAACAAACATGTTCAAAACAAGCTGTTAGAGGTTTGCTTGTTTTGTTTTGTTTTGTTTTGTTTTTTTCCAGGCAGGAATGTTACACATTCAAGGTTAGTCTAATAAAAAGCAAAAATGAAAGGGAGAAAAACCATGACAGAAACTGAAGGCAAACTCTGATAACTGAGGCAGAGCCTTACTATTTTGCCTCTGTAAGTGATAAGAGAATCAAACTTGTTTTAGTGTAGTCTTTGAGATTCTCCTCTCTAGGTTACACAGAAGAAAAATGATAATTGGAGAAACTTCTTAGTATTTTGCTATTCTCCTAACAGAGGTAGGGTGGAGTAGTAAGAAAGAATGTTGGACTGTAGCTAAGGAGGTCTGGCTGCTAGCAGGATTTTGCCATGAGAACTAAGTCACTGGCTCTTTGAGTTTCAGTTTCCTCAACCACGTGTTGTAAGAATTGTTGGATCTCTAAGAACTCTAGTGTCTGTAATTAATATTACAATTTTTTTTTACCCTCCCCTACATATTACTTCTTATTATTCTCTAATTTCAGAGAATGTTTTATACTGTTATTAACATTAATAATCTGTCTGCTCTGTTAAATTGTAAGGTCTTAGAGGGGTGCCTGGATGGCTCAGTCATTAAACATCTGCCTTTGGCACAGGTCATGATCCCAGGGTCCTTGGATCCAGCCGCATCGGGCTCTCTGCTAGCAAAGGGTGTGCTTCACCTTCTCCCACTCTCTCTTCCCTGCTTGTTCTCTCTCTCCATCAGCTGAACAAACAAAATCTTAAAAAATAATTTTTAGGTTATTTTATAATATAAAAAAACTAGAATCGATGCATTATGCTAATATAATACTACTTTTTTGGTAAATAAACTCTCAGGCAAGATTTTAGATGAGCAGCTTATGTGGTTGGTAAAAGGCTAATATAATGAATCAGGATTATTTACCATGTGTAACTACATTAGTCAGGACTCTCATAATTGCAAATGTCAGAAGATGTAACATACTGGCTCAACTAAGAAAGAAAATATATTTGACTCATGCATCTGAAAAGGTCAGACTTGGCTGAATCTAGAGCTGAATGATGTCATTTGGACTTAGTCTTACTCTTTGCATTTCTTGTTTTTTTCTCTATTGGCTCCATTCTGGGACCAGTTCTTCATATATAGTGATAAAGCAGCTAACAGCTCCAAGCTTGCATTCTATCTTCTCTGCAATCCTGATGTCAGGACAGTGCCTCTTTCAGAACAGGTTGAATGACTTCCAGAGTTAAGCTGCACTGTTTGATTGGGTCATGCATGAGGATGGGCTTGTGCATCATGCATCATTGTTCTAGGTATATGGAATACACTGACTGGCTAGCACTGGGTTGGGTGTCCACACTGGAGTTCAGGATAGCATTTACCTCCTCCTGAAACTCATGGACTGAGAATAATGGTGGTGTGGCTCCCTGAAGAAAAACTGGGGACTCTCAGACAGAAGAGGATACAATGGATGATGGACACGTGGGCAGTGGGAATCCACAACAAAACTAACAAAAAGCAAATCCTAGTTCCACCAAACTATTTTTAAGTATGTTTTTGTACCAAAGTAATTAACTGAGAAGTCAACTCTAAACACAAATTTGTTTCTGACTTCTCCCTACCATTTGAGCTTTCTTTTCTTTTCTTTTCTTTGTTTTTTTTAAAGATTTTATTTATTTGTCAGAAAGAAAGCGAGCACAAGCAAGGGAAGTGGTAGGCAGACAGAGAAGCAGGCTCCCCGCTGAGCAAGGAGCCTGCTGTGTGACTCGATCCCAGGACCCTGGGGTGTGACCTGAGCCAAAGGCAGATGCTTAACGAACTGAGCCACTCCAGTGTCACCGTCTGAGTTTTCTGATATAGCTTTGTACATTGTAAATGTTTTAATGCAAAAGTTGCCTATGTCAGTTATGAATTACATTTAGCTGCAAATGACAGTTCTAACTATAGCAGCTTAAATGGAAAAGGGTTACTTTTTTAAAAAAGAGTTTACTTATTTGACAGAGAGAAAACAGTTACATACAAGCAGGGGGAGTGAGAAAGGGAGAAGCAGACCTCCTGCCAAGCAGGGAGCCCGATGCGGGGCTTGATCCCAGGACTCCAGGATCATGAGCTGAGCTGAAGGCAGAGGCTTAATGACTGAGCTACCTAGGAACCCCTAATTTTTTTTTTTTAAGGGAGAGAGAATGTGAGTGGTGGTGAGGGTGGGGCAGAGGGAGAGGGAGGGGCAGACAGGGAGGGAGAGAAAGAATCTCAGCCCAGATCCCAATGCCAGGCTTTATCGCATGACCCTGAGATCATGACCTAGGAGAAAATCAAGAGCTGGACTCTTAGCTGACTGAACCACCCTGGCGCCCCAATAAGAGTTAATTTGTAAGGAGTCCAGAGACAGGTTGTTTTTGGCATTGATTTGGTGTCTTACGGATGTGAGTTTCTTGATATGTTCTTCATTATCCCAGAATGGCTTTTGGAATTTTGACCTTCCTGTCTAGGTTGGTAGTAAGAGAAAACAGAGGAGTACAAAAGGGCAAAACTGCTTGGTATGTTTATTTACTTTTTTTCTGTGTGCTTTTGAAAGAGTATAACCAGATGCTCCAATCAACACTTACACATACATTTTATCTATCAGATATATGTCACATATATCTTCTACAGAGGCTGAGGAAAACAGCATTTTAGCTGTGCTCAGTGCCACTTCAAATTAAACCAGGCTGCATTACTAAGGAAGAGGGGGATAATGGTTATTAGGTGGCTATGTAAGTCAGCTTGGGCTGCTATAACAAAATATCATAGACTGGGTGGCTTAAACAGTAGGTATTTACTTCGCACAGTTCTGGAGGCTGGGAAGTCCAAGATCAAGGTGCTGCATGATTTAGTTTCCTGATGAGGGCTCTCTTCATGGCTTGCAGATAACCCTCCTCATGTGGTGTTCTCACAGAGTGAGACAGAGTGCTGGTCTCTTCTTGTAAGGATACTATCACATCACAGGGGCCCATTCCCCACACGACCTCATTGAAACCTGATTGACTTCTAGCTCCAAATACTATTACAGTGGTAGTCAGACCTTCAACGTATGAATTTTGGAGACACACAGACATTCATATTCTACCCTTGCCCCCCTCCCAAATTCATGTTCTTCTTGCATTCACAATCCATTCATTCACTCCTAATAGCCCCCAAAGTCTTAACTCATTCTAGCATCAATCCTAAAGTCTAAACTTCAAAGATGCATTAATATATCATCTAAATCAGACGGGGCTGAGATATGATTCAACCTGATGTAAAATTTTTCTCTAGCTATGAACCTACAAAACCAGATAAGTTAGGTGCTTCCAAAATACAGTGGTGGGACAGGCATAGGATAGACATTCCCTTTGTAAAAGAGAGAATTGGGGGGAAAGGGTGCCAGATCCCAGTTAATTCTAAAACCCCCAGTAAGGTAAATAACATTAGATCTTGAGGCTTGAGAATAATCCTTTTTGTTGGATGCTCTGCTTTCAGACCCCATGCGGTGGCAGTCCTGCTTTCTGCAGTTTTGCCAGGTGGGAGTCGCTCTGGCGGCTGAGCTTCTGGCGGCTGCTGTGGTGTACTGAACTGAAACAATAGCCATTAGGACCTCCCAACACACACACACTGAAACTGGGGAGGCAGCCCTGATGATTCTGAATCACCTTGGTGGTTATTCTCTCTTTGTCTTAAAGAATAGCACATGTTAGCACCTGCAGAGCTCTATTGTCCAGCCCTGTAGGAGCCAAGAGGTCTGATAGACTTCCTTCAATTTGTCTTGAGGTGACTGATCAGGTCTGTGGTTCACAGCCATACTAATCAAAACTGTTGTTTGGTCACATGCTAGTGTTCTCTCTTTCTCTCTTTTCCCAGTATGAATAGGCTGAGAATTTTCCAAATCTTTAAGTTCTGGCTAATTTTTACTTAACAATTCCTTCTTTGATTCAGTTTTCTCTTGCATTTTACTATAAGCAGTCACTGCTTTTTAAATACTTTGCTTAGAAATCTCAGTAGCTTGCAAGTTTTAGCTTCCACAAAATACTAGAGTTCAGCCAAGTTTTCTTTTGCCATTTTATAAGAAGGATCACCTTTCCTCTGTCATCCAATAATAGGTTCCTCATTTTCCTTTGAAATGCCACCAGAATGACCTTTACCATCCATATTTTATTAACATTCTTTTGATGATTATTTACATATCCTCTAAAAAAGACAGAAGAAGGGCCATATGTACCCCAGTGTTCATTGCAGTAATGGCCACAATCGCCCAACTGTGGAAAGAGCCAAGGTGCCCTTCAACAGATGAATGGATAAAGAAGATGTGGTACATATACACAATGGAATACTACACCTCCATCAGAAAGGATGAATATCCAACTTTTGTAGCAACATGGACTAGATTGGAAGAGATTATGCTGAGTGAAATAAGCCAAGTAGAGAAAGTATCACATGGTTTCACTTATATGTGGTGCATAATGGGTAATATAGAGGACAGTAGGAGAAGGAAAGGAAATGGGAGGTAGGGTAATTCGGGGAGAGAAATGAAAATGAGAGACTTTGGACTCAGAAACAAACTGAAGGTCTTGGAGGGAAGGGGGTAGGGAGATGGGAGAGCCTGGTGGTGGGTACTAAGGGCACATATTGCATGGAGCACTGGGTGTGGGGCATAAACAGTGAATGTGGAACACTGAAAGAATAAAATAAATTTAAAGTCAAAAAAATTTAAATGAAAGAACTGAGGATACTAAAATATATAGATTTTTATCTTTAAAAATATTCTGTCATTTATAAAATATAATAGAATAGTGATATACAAGAATGTAAATTTTAACATTATAAAAATATTTTGGTGTGATTTATATAAAATAATGGATAAAATACTAAAAAAAATTTGAAAAAGACAGAAGCTTCTTCTCCAGCTCTCCTCTTTTCTTAGTGAGTCCTCACAAGAGTCATTCCCCCTAACAGCCATATTTCTATGTACATCCAAACTCCTCTAGCTTTAAGCCATTATCCAATTCTAAAGCCATTCCACATTTTTAGTTATTTGTTATAGTAGCACTCCACTCTCAGTACCAAAGTCTTTATTAGTCTCCAGAGAAACAGAACCAATAAGATGGAGATACATCTGGGTGGTTGGGTGGGTAGATTTATTTATTATATGGAACTGACCTGGGTGCTTGTGTAGGCTAAGAAGTCCCATGATGTGCAATGGCAAGGTAGAGACCCAGGGGAGTCAATGGTGGTATTGTTTCTGTCCTAGTCCAAAGACCTGAGAACCAGGAGAGTTGGTATAAGTTCCAGTTTCAGTCTGAGTCAGAAGGCAAGAGAGGACTAACATTCCATTTCAAAGACAGGCAGAGAACAAATTTTTCCTTACTCAGCCTTTTTTGTTCTACTTAGGTCTCCCAAGGATTGGATGAGGCCCACCCACACTGGGGAGGGCACTTGGCTTTACTCAAGTCTACCAATTCGAATGTTACTCTCATCTGGAAACGCCTTCCTAGACACACCCAGAATAATATTTAACCAAGGATCTGGACATCCGTGGCCCAATCAAGTTGACACATACAATTAATCATCATAGTGGCATAGCAGTTTCTGCCACAAAGATGTTAGTGAAACCATTGTAACTCCTCTCCTATTTTAGCTGATTTCTCGTTATACCTATAAAAAAGCTTTCAGTTTTTTAGATATCAGATATTATATAGAGGAAGAAAAAGAAATGTTTAATTCCAAGCAGATTTCTCCTATGTCAGAATATTTTGTATCAACTCTAGAGTCTTTTTTTTGCATATAGTCCACTAAAACAGATCATTCATTATATTTCATTTTGTGATCTACCTTTTTCTACTTAAAATATACACGTTGAACAATTTTCTGCTATACAATATTCTTCTATGACATTTTAAATGACTGTGTAATAGTCTATTGAGTGGACACACGATATTTTTCAGCCAATCCCCTATTGTTGGACAGTTAGGTGGTTTCCAATTTTTCACTTTTATAAGCAGCTCTATTACACTCTTGTTGTTTCTTTATGTTTAGTTACAAAAGCAATGTACGCCCTCTCTAACCAAAACAATAGAGTTGTGTAAAAAGCAAAGTTCCCTATTTTTCTTTACCAGCACTTGTATTTCCCACCATTCCTACTCCACATATGGCAACCACTATTAATAGTTTACTGTGTATTCTTCCAGACTCTTCTGTTTTCTGATTCCTTTTTCCCTTTTCCTTATATTCTATTAACGTACTGCCTTTTGTTTTCTGTTCTTTTCATGCTTAACCCCAAGCCTCCTCACTTTCCTTATTTTCTGCTTACTTTGGGAAGCTAGGGGAGCATACTGATTAGAATTTTGTGTGAATTTGGACAAAATAATTTATGGGCGAAGGTCTCATACCTCTAATTAAAGAGCATGAACTTGACGGGTTACCTTTTCTGTCTGTCATGTTGACTGCTAGTTGGGCTTACTAAACATGTCTCCTGGCACAAACTGGGTCAGCAGTTGGACAAGTAAACCTTCAAATAAGTAAGATGTTACTATCTTTATTTCTCATAAGAGTGAACTATATTTAAAAAAGCATTTTTATATTTTATATTCTTTTTTTTTAAAGATTTTATTTATTTATTTGACAGAGAGAAAGATCACAAATAGGCAGGGAGAGGCAGGCTGAGAAAGGGGGAAGCAGGCTCTCCGCCGAGCAGAGAGCCCGATGTGGGACTCAATCCCAGGACCCTGAGATCACGACCCGAGCTGAAGGCAGAGGCTTAACCATCTGAGCCACCCAGGCGCCCCTATTTTATATTCTTCTCATGTGTTCATACAACTGACCATGAAAGGAAAATGACATAAAATAGGAGATCTGCAATTAGAGATTTTTAAAGTATATTCATCCATTCAGTAAATGTTTACTGAGTACCTCTCATGTACCAGGCACCATAGAGATACTGGGAAGGGAAAGATGAAAACCCAAAACTCTTCACAGTTCTTTCTTTTAAGCTCTCACAAACACTACTTAGGAAGCTCCCCAAAGTGTATTTTATTGTCTTCTTTGCCTGTATTCTCTCTTCTAAACCTACAGTTAAGCATTTTGTCTCTTAGAGAAGTGTGGCGATAAACTCCATTCTCTGCTGATAACACACTGGAACTTGAGTCTCTGTGTATTTTCTTGCCACCACAAGTGTAGTTATGCTCTAACAGCTGCAGCAACATTTAGCTCAAAAGCAAAAGGGAAGTCCTCTGGTTGTCTACGTAGATGGATATCTAGGGCAGTTGGACTCCCTCCCTTCCAGTAAAATTAAGTCCAGATATCTGGCATTGCAATTCACACCATTATCTAAAGAAGCTGATCCTGTTCTTTATTCCTTTCTTTTCCTTTCCTTTCCTTTCCTTTCCTTTCCTTTCCTTTCCTTTCCTTTCCTTTCCCATCCATCCATCTTTCTTTCTTTCTTTCTTTCTTTCTTTCTTTCTTTCTTTCTTTCTTTCTCTTTCTCTCTTTCCTTCTTTCACTCTCTCTCCTCTCTGTCCTTCTCTCTCTTTCTTTTTTCTTTCTTTCTTTCTTTCTTTCTTTCTTTCTTTCTTTCTTTCTCTTTCTCTCTTTCCTTCTTTCACTCTCTCTCCTTCTCTCTCTCTCTCTTTCTTTCTTTCTTTCTTTCTTTCTTTCTTTCTTTCTCTTCTTCTTTTTCTTCTTCTTCTTCAGAGAGGGGGTTGGAAGGGGCAGAGGGAAAGGGAGGGAGAGAATCTTAAGCAGGCTCCCTGCCCAGCACAGAGCCCCATATCACAACCCTGAGATCATGACTTGAGCTGAAATCAAGAGTCGCACACTTAACCGACTGAGCCACCCAGGCACCTCCCTACTTTTGTTTTTTTAAATTTTAAAATTGCTGAAATGCCAAGAGTTTTGTTGCGGTGAATGGAGAAGTTTGGAATGTTTTTAATCCTGTGCTCAGTGTTATTGGTAATATTAGAAGAGCAGCAGAGCCATGAATCCAGTCATACCCTTGGCTAAAGCAGCCTACTCTGACTTAAGTACTCCCTTATGAAAAAAGACCCAGGGCTTTAGTTGACAGTGAATGCAACCTGAGCCAGCTATGTGACCTGCCTGCCAAAAGAAACAAATGTGATCTGAACCAGCATTAATAGAAGGCTGGCAGCTGGGACAAGTAAGGTAATAGTCCCAGAGTACACTCTGCAGTGGTCAGATGGCACCTGGAGGATGGGGTTTCCTACTGGGCACCGCCTTTTAAGAGTGATGTCGACAAGTTGGAGTATGCCCCAGTTGGGCAATAGGATGATGAATGGCCTACAAACTACACCCTTTGAGGTGTAGTAGGAGGAACTGGGGTAGTTTACCCTGGAAACTAGAAGGCATGTGGACATGGAATAACCATTTTCAATAATTGGGAGAGCTATCACGTAGAAGAGTTTGACCTTTCTTTGAATCTCAGCAAGCACAACTTAGACCAAGAGGTATACATTAGAAAGTGGCTGACTGATCTTGTCTCCATAAAAGGAAAACTTTTCTAGCCCTTATGAACATCCAGAAAATAGCAGCTTTGTAAAGTAGTGACTTTACCTTAATAAGGGTTGTTGGAATGGTAGCTGGCTAATCAAACAGCAGAGGATTCATGAATATGATAGAACGTTTGGAGAGATGACCTGATCCAAGATCCTTTCAGAATCAAAGGTTCTAATGTAAAACCTTAAGAAGGAAGTATTAGCACTTTCCCCCTTACACCCGATATAAATATTAACCATAGAAACTAGGTTAAAATTGATGCAAAGGTCAAATGTGAAAGTTTGGAGGATGAAAAGAAACAAAAAGCAATAGGATATTTCTGTTCTTCTAGTGGTGTGGATTTTGTGGATTTTAGTGATCTTTGTTAGTTTTTTCCAAAGGAAATCAAGTGATTTTTTCCCCACCTTTAAGATGCTTTAGTGCCTTACTATACCCTCTTTCTCATCAAACTTACAGTCCACTTAATATGTTGTTTTCATTTTAATATGTTGTTACACTTTTGAAAAATTACTCTCTCTTTTTTTTAAAAAAAGGTTTTATTTATTCATTTGAGAGAGAGACGGAGAGAGCAGAAGGAGGGGGAGAGGCACAGGGAGAGGGAAAAAAAGACTCCCCGCTGAACAGGGAGACTGATCCGGGGCTCAATCCCAGGAACCGGAGATCATGACCTGAGTTGAAGGCAGACACTCAACCATCTGAGCCACCCAGGAACCCTACAAGATTACTCTTAATTCAAATTATGCAACAGCATTTCAGGAAATATCAATCTGTATTTGTATGTCAAAGAGCCAGCCCTGTGGAACAAGAAGTGCTTAAAGCTGACTAATTATTAATAATGAGGTAGCACCAAGTAAAATGCATGCATTGAGATAGCTTGGCTCTTCCCTACAATCAGTGAGATGAGTAAGCTGGGAATGATCATTCGTAATTCATCAATGAAGAAATTGAGAGTAAGTAGCTTGACTACCATGATTATGGGTGGAGCTGGCAGTTGAATCGAGAACTTCTGACCTCTAGTCCAGCACTCTTTTTAATTGTTTTTTTTTTTTTTAGATTTTATTTATTAACTTTTTGAGAGAGAGACAGTGTGTGTGAGAGAGAGACAGCATGAGTAGTGGAGAGGGGTAAAGGGAGAGGAAGAAGCAAACTCCCTGCTGAGCAGGGAGCCAGGTGTGGGACTTGATCCCAGGACCAGGATCATGAACTGAGCCATAGGCAGATGCTTAACTGACTGAGCCACCCAGGTGCCCTAATTCTGTTTTTAATAGTAAAGGCTATTGTTCTTTCCTAATAGTAGGTTTAAAGACTAACTTAAATGCAGAACATTGCTTTTCTCTCAACTACAGTGGTTCTCTAGAGTAGAAGGACAGATTGCTTTGGCCACAGACTTGGCTTGTAACTTTAATGCTGTTCCTAGTTTATCTTATGTACTAAAAATAGACTATAGCAAACATCACTATTGATGTCTGATGATACCTGACCCTTTCCTTGAAATATTGATGCTAACAGTCCAAATAAAAACCTTGAGGATGTATATAGAACAATGTTTGTCAAATGGGGTAAATTTGACTGGGCAGTGCAGCAAAATGCTTAGGAGCTAGGCTGACTCAGAGAGATCTGTGTTTAAATCCATTAGGCCACCTGTTGGCTGTGCATCATCACCATCTCATGGATCCTCAGAATCTTTACCTGTAAAAATGGGAATAATAACGAGATCTGCCTTTTTGGTTGCTAGAGGATTAGATGAGATAATGTGTGTAAAAGCATGGAAATGATGTTTTTTAAAAAATTGTTTATTGTGAGTTATCACTCATTGTCTTTTACTCATTTTCCTATTGGGGTATTCTTGTGTTTCCTATTTACTCTCCTTGTGCTGTTTATACTCTGCATAGTAGATGGTGAATAAAATCCTAATCAGTAGTATCAGGCTAGACCAATAATCAGTAATAATTCAATAGTGCTCAGTATGGTGCTGATCTCTGAGAATACAAAGCTTTTTGGGGTGCCTGGACGTTTCAGTTGGTAGAGTGTGCAACTCCTGATCTTGGGGTTTTAAGTTCCAGCCCCACCTTGGATATGGAAATTACTTAAGCATAAAATCTAGGGATGCCTGGGTGGCTCAGTCTGTTAAGCGTCTGCCTTTGGCTCAGGTCATGATCCCAGAGTCCTGGGATCTGGCTTCCCAGATCAGAGCCTGATCCTCTGCATCAGGCTTCTTGCTTGGCAGGGTGCATGCTTCTCTCTTTGCCTGCCTTTCCCCCTGCTTGTGCTTGTGCCCTGTTTCTCTTAAATTTAAATAAATAAAATCTTAAAAAAAAAATCTAAACAATAACCACAGCCACAAAGCTCCCTGAGACTAGGCCCTTGCTAAGAAAGACTGATGTACCAGGTTACTGTGGAGGTCAACCTGGTGTTTCAGAAAGCACTGCAGATGTTGTGTGTGTTGAATGAGTCACAGGCAACCAAGCCAAGAAAGGTGGGTGGGACTTTGGTGGAGAGGGAACAGCTAAGTGAAAGCATAGATCTCTGAATCAGTAGGAGAGTGAACTGAGAGCCGTCATCAAAGTTGCAATACTTGTTGGGCTAGTCATGTAACCTCTCAGAATCTCATTTTCCTTATTGTAAAAAGAAATACTGAAGTCTACCTACTGGTCATGATGCGAAGAGTCAACAAGTAAATATTTATAAAGTACTTGGGGGCATATCAACTGATACAGAGTAGGTATTCAGTGTTAGCCACGGTAATATTTTAATAATTACTTATAATTGTGAACGTGACATTCCAAGAATAATTCCTCCCCCGATCGTTGCACTGCGAAGAGGGTATCAGGATTCGTAAACCACTCTTGAAGAACTTTAAGACAAGGACGACAGGGTTGGGTTCAGGAACCCAGACAAGCGCAAGCAAGAGGACCCCACGTCTACGCAGTGGTTAAGGGTGCATTAGCGCGGAGCCGGGCTCCCAAGGTCACGTGGGCCTCGGCCCCGCCCCGGCCCTGGCTCCGCCCGGGCTGTGTTTTTCCCGGGCGGCGGCCGCTGCGGTAGTGGCGGCTGCGCCTGCGCGGAACCGGGAGCACTCTGCTTTGCGGTCCGCAGTGGAGGCGGCGCGAATAGCAAGGGGGCGGCGGATGGCTCTGCGGGGCCTGGCAGCCTCCGGGCCCAGCTCCCGCGGGCCGTTGGACGAGGCGGTGGCGGAGGCCGAGGAGCGCGGGGCGCCGGCCGTCGTGGTGGCGGCGGGAGGTACGCCGGAGGACGACGAAGAGGATGAGGGCCGCGGCCGGGGCCTGCTGCGCTGGGACGGCTTCTCGGCCTGGCTGCACTGCGTGTGTGTGGTGGGCTTCGATCTGGAGCTGGGCCAAGCCGTGGAGGTGAGGCCCGGCTGCACGTTGCCCCCGGCGCCTCGTCTGGGTCCCCTTGTCCGGGCGGCCCCAGCAGAGTGTTGGCCAGCGGGCCGGGAGTCCCGCTGCCGCGCATCCGGGCGTGGCCGGCCGCCTCTCCGCCTGTCGGGCCGCGCTGTGGTCCATTGGCAGTTCCGTGGGAGGATCGTGGGCTGCGGCTAGGGGTGAAAAGTTCTCTCTAGGCCCCTCCTAAATACTTGTTGAGGTTCGTTTTTGTTTATTTTTGTTTTTAACCCGGTGTCACAGGAGTAACTACAGTGGTTAGCTGCTCCCAGAGGAGGCTGCAGGCAGGATGTTGGGGACTTTAAGAAGATGAGAACAATGCCCCTGACATATGGTGCACTATGATAGCCAAACCAAACACAACCAACTTTTTAGACTCCTAGACCGTTTTGGCTATTTCCAGTAATTTTGAGAGAATTCCACTCGGCCTTAGCCAAAATACTTACCTCAGCATGATTTTCTCCATTTCCTCGTTTTGTTCCTCATTTCTTTACTTCTTTTTTTAAATCATTTCTTTTATTCCTTGATGTTGCTTCTGAAACAGTTGGCCTGAAAGCTATTATCAAGATGAACATAGTTCATAGTTCATCTTGCTTGTGAATCATTCAAGTTTTCCGTCTTTATGATGCCTTATTGAAAGGCCTTTGAATGTCATTCTTGACATTGTTTAGGGTCCCTTGGATACGGTGGCTTGTCGTTGTATCCAAGGAAAACCTTATTAGAAGGAGGTATGTTTAGAAAATTTTTGTCTGTTTTGATGATGATGACAGGTTTTAATGAACCACCTCATTCAGACTTGAGTGGCATGAGTTAGCTATGAAAATGGGCCAGGGAGGTTTTTCTTAAGCAAAGCTACTGCTTTTGTATTCAACCTATCTTTTCTGTTTTATCATTTTGCAGTTCAATACACATTAAGTTTCCACTAAGATCTAGGCATTATGCTGGTTGCTAGGCATACAAATATGAACAAAATGCTTTAACCTGTATTTGTAGATTTAGACTACAATTTAGAGAGGAACCAAGAATCAATCACAGAAGCAGAGAGGGCCAAATGCCATGCCTGGTACATAGTGGTGTTTTGTATGTACTTGATAGAATGAGTGAATACATGAACAATTCTTTATCTTATTGAGGCAAACAACAGATTCCAAAGACTTTGAATTAGACATTTATAAGTCATCTATGATATACATTGACATGTTAACCTGAAGTTACATATGTTGTAAAATACAATTTAACTATAAACTTAGAGTTGGTTGTTGTAGTTGATTGTATTTTAAAGTAGCTGAAGGAGATCCGTGTGGACTCCATCATTTGGAACATTATTTATAAGTATATTCTTCTGACCAAATAAACAATATTTAGTGTAACTCGATGCTGTAAAAATGTGAATCATTAAAGGATTTATTTTGAATTTCATTTCTCATGAGATATGCTACTGAACAGTTTTCCTTTAGGTCAGTAGTTCTTAACTTTTTTTGCATTCTGATCTTTTAAAATATATGAACTCCATTACAAAAATGTTTACTAATACAAAATTATATATATACTTCTGTGGACTACCTGGGGGTCATCTGCGGATCTTCTGACTCACTGTTCCCAGATTAAGAATCACTGGTTTTAGAAGGCATTGAACGAGGATGGGGAAGATTCCCTAATAAAGGATCCAAGAAGGATAAACACATTACATGGGTTGCAACATAATTTTGTTTCATTTTGGTGAGAAATGTAGAATATTATACTTGCCACTTTTTTTTTTAAGATTTTATTTATTTATTTGACAGAGAGAAAGATCAGGAGCAGGCAGAGAGGCAGGCAGAGAGAGAGGAGGAAGCAGGCTCCCCGCCGAGCAGAGGGACCTCGATCCCAGGATCCTGAGATTATGACCTGTGCTGAAGGCAGAGGTTTTAACCCACTGAGCCAGCCAGGCACCCTATACTTGCCACTTTTAAAAGAAGAAAAAGGAATACAAATCAGTAATGAATATAATGAAATAGTTGAAAGATGTATTTCACTTTTGTATTATGGCCCTATCCGGGCCTAAAATGGACAGGTGGAAGGCTGTAATGGGACAAGAAAGTGAACATAGACTTCTGCTAGAGAAGTGACATACAGTAGCTCCAGCTCCAGTTCCTATAATGCACAACGATGGAGACTCAAAAGGGTAATTAATTGAAGAATAGGTAAAAACTAAATTTGGACTATAATATCCTAGAAACCACCTGTGATATCACCATATTTGAATTTTAGGATTGAAAGAAATGTAAGACTCTGTTGTGCCATGACATAAAGTACCATTTGTAAATTTTAAACGAATGCATAAACAGCACCACTTCGTTAAGCTTAAATCCTTAACAGACAGACAGTATAACATATCAGTCAGGAACTGAGACTCCAGAACTGGACTGCCTAGATTTGAGACTGTGACTTTGGGCATATTACTGCGCTTGGCTCACACTCCCTCTGTAATAGTACTTGCGTAGCAAATGCTATGAGAATTAGATAAATTGATGTTGGTGAAACATATGGAACAGTACCTATGACTCAAAAAGACCTCTGTAAGTCTGTGTTTGGGAAATATTGAAATTCCCTTTTTCATTTTTAGTGGAGAGAATCTGTAACTTGCTTTGTAAAGGTGAGGCTTTAGAACCTTAATTTTCTCACTAGTTGTGTGAAGTTGTGCTATTAGAATCAGTACTCTTTTTTTTTTTTTTTTTTAAAGCAGGGAAACTTTTCCCTGTGTAAATAAAAATCTAATATGGGACCTCAGTGGCTAACCTGGTTGAGATGGGGTCTGTGTTTGTGTAGTGGGTTGCAGACAACAGAAACTAAGCGATAGCTCAAGCAGAAAAGGAAATTTGCTGTAAAGCAATAGAGTTCTCAAGTTATCCAAGGTACAAACCTATTGATGCTTCATAAAATGGCTAGAGCCCATAACTTGGAAGTCTCTTGCTTATGCTCTTGTTTGATGGGATTTTGTTTATGCTTCATGCTCCCTCCAACTTATTTCCTTAGCTTCCATAATTTTTGTGGTGGAGAAGTTGCCCTTTTCTTGAATGAAGAGCCTCCAAAGGAAGGTACTCAGGCCTGGTTTGGGGCAGTCAGCTGAAGAAGACCTGTGTGGTTAGGGGAGTGGCCCATTTTGTGTAAAATATCTTTTGGCCCTGTCCTTGGTAAAGGGAACAATGAAGGGTATCTTTTAAGTTGGAAAGCAACTATAAAAGGTGTTGACTATAGGAGGTGTGCTCAGCTTCTTCCTTTTGCCACAAAGTGACCCTAGAGCATCAGCACAGAATCCACATGTCCTCTGAAACACAGTTTCAAATCCTCTGGATTTTATAAACTCTAAGTCACTTCCTGCTCTAAAATTACCTGATTATATAGTAAAGCCTTAATTATTTGAATCCAGAATTGTCTCATTTATTCAAGTTTTTTTTCTCTGATTGAGTAATAATATGCTCATTGTTGAAAACTTGGCAAGAAAGAAAATTATAAACATTAGAAGACATTACTCATAATTATACTAAGAAACAAGTGCTATTAATAGTTGATATTTTCATTAATACTTTTTCTTTTTTACGTAACTTCATATTTGTTAAGAATTAATTTGATAGTTAGAAACAGAAACGCTCTCAAATTAATTGAAGCAAAATGGTTGCAAGGAGTCTCTTGGAACCCCGTTGCAGGAAGCTGGAATGAACCTCATGGGATTTGGAAAGCCTCAGGCATTTTGCCTTTGTTTCTCTGGAGCTGTGTGGTTTTTTGTCTCTGCTTCTCTTTGCAAATCTGTTTCGTTCTCTGTGCTGAGGCTGGTTTCTTCTGCAAGGTTCTCAGTTTCTGCTGCTCAGTTTCTCTTTGGATTACTGTGATACTGATTTTAGCCAAACTATTTTTGTATTCTGGAACTAGGCTGAAGCTTAATTCAAATACTGGAGTATCTGATTGGCTCAGCATGGGTCAGGTGCTCCCTTTTGTTCAGTCGTCTGTGTTGGGAGACAGCGTCTGTGTTGGGAGACAGCGTTTCAGTGACAGTAGTGACCAGTTGTAAAAGGAAGAGAGACACTTCAAAGCATGGGCGGGGCAGCAGTCCCCCAAGCAGATCTACTATCAGAGTCTGCTTTTTTTTTTTTTTTTTTTAAGATTTTATTTATTTGTCAAAGAGAGAGAGCACAAGCAGAAATAGTGGCAGGGAAAAGGAGAAGCAGTCTCCTCACTGAGCGAGGAGCCCAATGTGGGACTCTATCCCAGAACCCTGGGATCATGACCTGAGCTGAAGGCAGGCACTTATCCAACTGAGCCACCCAGGCGACCCCAGAGTGTGCTTTCATTGATAAACATTCTCATAAACAATTTACCAGATCATTAAAGACTCTTCATAAGTACAGTTTTATGGAACATGATTTATTTAACCATTTTTCTTAATTTGATATTTAGTGGTTTTTCTTTTATCTTCACAGTGTAAAGAGTTATTTGCTACCAGTACACACATTGTAGAAATATTTTGAATTTCTGAGAACCTTTAAAGATTGATTGATTGATGGATGGATTTGAGAGAGAATTGAGGGGGTTGGAGAGAAGAGAGGTGCAGAGGGAGAGGGATTCTGCACTGAGTATGAAGCCTGATTTGGAGCTCCGTCCCACCACCCTCAGGCCAGTTTCTTCAATTTTCTGAGTCTCATTTCCCTTAACTGTAAAGTGGAAAAATAATACCCTGAAAGTGTTGTTGGAGGTACTAAGAACGAGAATGCATGTAAGAATTAATGCCTGTCATCTAATGCATGCCCAAATGTTGGTTTCTTATAGTTAGTGTCCTTGCACATTCAGTAATCAGTGTAGGACTGTCCTTGGCTATTCTCCTACTCCTATTATTTTGCCTTAAATTGATTTTTAAAAAAAAAAATCACAGTTTTGGATGTGAATCACAAGTATTTAAAGTACTTTCTAGGGGAACAACTGGCTGGCTCAGTCACTTGGGCTTGAGTTTGAGCCCCATGTTGGGTGTAGAGAGTACTAAAATAAATAAATAGATAAATAAATAAATAAATAAATAAAATAACAAAACAAACTTAAAAATAAAGCAGTTCCTGGAAATCAAGTTTATTAGGTTTATTTGTAGATAATCTATGACATAGCCTATTTATATGTACATATAGACTGTACTCCACCTCTTGCCGAAAATAATTTCAGCCCAATTAAATCTATAAAAAGCAGGACAATTTGTCATTAATATAGTGTGTGCATCATGATTTCATTTGGATTACTGATCTCAGCCCCCATACACGCTTGCTTGCTTGTTTATTTATTTATATATTTATATATTTATTTATTTATTTATTTATTTAAGAGAGAGCGAACCCAGAGGGAGAGGGAGAAGCAGACTCCCTGCTGAGAAGAGAGCCTGACTCAGGGCTCAATCCCAGGACCCTGAGATTGCACCTGAGCCAAAGGCAGACACCTAACTGACTGAGCCAACGAGGGGCTCCACACTTTAAAAATAAAAACCCAACAATAAAAAAAAAAAAAAATTGAAGATATAGCTCTGCTGTGGGGTGAAGGCAAACTTCGGTACCATTTTTTAAAGAGCAGTTGGGAGAATTTACTCCCCTTTCTTTTTCACTTCTGCTTTTTGCCTATTCCCCTTTGTCCCCTGGCAGGGTGGAGCCTGAGGTAGTCACTGCATTTTTTTTTATCTTAGCAAAGTTTCTGTTTATCTTTTTGAGAAGGTTGAAGGCGGTTTTGTGAAGGGTTGGGTCTTTCCCTCTTAAACTGGGTGCTCCATAACCCCAGTATTTTCTCCTCAGCAAGTTTACTGTTTTAATCAAAATGGGTGTTTTGTGTAACTGTGTTGCTGGAATGTCTTATTGAACTGTCTATTCCGCAGATACTGGGCAACTACCATATCCAGAGGCTGTTGTGTTCTGGAGATAAAGTTTTGATGAACCTTTGAGCTTCCAGTCTAGCATGGATGGTAGGCCATTAAATAGTCAGGGTTATAATAGGAGGGTTTGTAGGTATTAATAATGGCCTTTAAATTTTCTTGTGAATTGTAGCACTTCATAGTAGCTTGACATAGTTCTGTGGTTTGAGAGTTAAAGTTTTAGTGATCTCTTGAGCTTAGGCTCCCAGATTGTACAAGGGCTTTTTCAGTGCTACTGCTGTCTGGTTCTGTTATGAAATTATATAATCCTGATATGGAAGAATCTGGGATGTTCCCCTCTCCAATTAGTCTGTAGTTTATGTTTTCTGTATTTACTATGATGAATGATGTGAAACATGGACAATTATATCTGCACTTTCCTCTTAATAGGGAGAAATGCTTCATGGTCCATTCCATGTTCAAACTGATCACATTTTCTAGTAGCGTAATTTAGTTTAGATCTTGAGTGAGCTGGAACTTTAGACTGAGGCCCTGTCTGTTCTAGTAACTGTGATATCAGGCCCTTTTCCCCCACTTTTTAAAATAAGTAAACATTTTTATTGCAGTATTACATACATGTAGGAAAGCATACAAATCCTGAGTTTGGTTAATTTTCATAAAGTAAGCATACTATTTCACTACTCTAGAGATCAAGAAACAGAACGTTATCACTGCCCCAGAAATTTCCCTTATGTCCTCGTCCTGTCATGAGCCATCACCCCTTCCCTCCAGACTCTGGCAACCACTAATCAACTTTCTCTGTGAATTCTCCTATTCTATACATTTCATATGAATGGACTCAAACAACTTGTGGCATTTTTTCGTCTGGCTTCTTTGACTTAGTATAATATTTTCAGGGTTCATCCATGTTGTAGTATATATCAATACTTCATTCCTTTTTATGGCTGAATTTTGTATCATTAAAAGGAAATATGACATTTTGCTTATTCATTCATCATTTGATGAAAATTTTTATTTTTTCCTACTTTTGGGTATTATGAATAATGTTGCTATGAACATTCATTTTAAGTTTTTGTGTGAACATATGTTTTCACTTGTCTTGGAATGAAATTGCTGTGTAATAAGGTAACTATGTTTACTTTTTGGAGAAACTGCTAAATTGTTTTCCAGGGTGGCTATATTTTCACATTTCCTTTAGTAATGTGTGAGGGTTCTAATTTCTCCATATCTTGTCAGCACTTGTTCTTGTCTGTCTTTTTGATTATAGCTGTCCAATTGCATTTTCCCTAATGACTAATGGTGTCAAGTGGCTTTTCATATGCTTATTGGCCTTTTGTATATCTTTTTTGGAGAAATGTCTAATCATATTCTTTACCCATTTAAAAATTGGGTTATTTGACTTTTTTATTGAATTGTAAGAATTCTTTATATATTCTGTATATTAGACCCTCATCAGATACATGATTTGCAAATAGTTCCTTCCATTCTGTGGGTAGTCTTCACTTTCTTGGTAGTGCTTTTTGACACACTAAAGTTTTAAATTTTGATGAAGTTCAATTTCTGTTTTCTTTCATTGCTTCTGCTTTTATTATATCTAAGAAACCACTGGCTAATACACAGTCATAAAGATTTATTCCTGTGTTTTCTTCTAAGATATTTGTAATTATAACTCTTACGTTTAGGTCTTTTTTTTTTTTTTTTAAGATTTTATTTATTTGACAGAGAGAAACACAGCGAGAGAGGGAACACAAGCAGGAGGAGTGAGAGAGGGAGAAGCAGGCTTCCTGCCGGGCAGGGAGCCCGATGTGGGACTCGATCCCAGATCTCCGGGATCATGACCTGAGCCGAAGGCAGTCGCTTAAACAACTGAGCCACCCAGGCACCCCTTAGGTTTAGGTCTTTAATCCACTTTGGGTTACTTTTTATATATGATATGAAGTAGAGGTGGTACTTTTTTTAAACCTTATTTTGATATAATTTTTGGCTTACGTAGAGTTATAGAAGTTATTCATTTAGCTTTCTCTGAAGTTAACATTTTACATAAACATAGTACAATAATCAAGACTAAGAGTTTAACATTGGCATGATATAATTTACTAAACAACAGAGTTTATAGGGAGTTACCAGTTTTTCTACTAATGTGCTTTATCTCTTTCAAGATCCAATCCAGTTTTCTACATTGCATATATGTATTATATCTTCATAGTGCTCTTCTGTCTGTGGAGCTCCTCAATCTTTCCTTGTCTCTCATGACCTTGATACTTTGGAATACTGTATATTTTATATATATATATATATATATATTTTTTTTTTTTTATATTTTATACTATGTCTTTAAATTTTGTTTTTTTCTGGTATATTGTCATGATTAGTCTGAGGTTATGAAGTACTGGGAAGAATACCCCAGATATGATGTGCCCTTCTCAGGACATCGTATCAGGAAGTACAGGATTTTAAAATTAAAACGTCTCATTATTGGTAATTTTAACCTTGATTACTTGGTTGAGATGATGTCTGCCATGTTTATCTACTATAAAGTTACTGTTTTTCTCTTTGTAATTAATAAGTGTTTGTTAGAATTTGAAACTGTGCAGTATCTTATTTTCTAAACGTTGCCTGCTAATTTAGCATCCATAAGTGGATCTTACCTGCAGCAAGGACTATTCTGGTGTTCTAACATTGATTTTTTATTTTCCTTTCTCCTTCTATATTTATTAGTTGGAATTCTTTTATGAGGAAGAGTTATCCCTTTTCTCTCATCCATCCATCCCTCTATCTATATCAATGTGGACTCAAGGATGCTTATTATTTGGGCTATAATCTAATACTGTTATTATTTTTTTTTATTAATCAAATCATTGGCACCTTTTTAGATTGGCTCCTGTGTCCTTTAATCCTGCCCCCCTCCTTTTTTTGAACACTTCCATTCTGGCACCACAAGGTACTCCAGGTTCATCTTGTATTTTTCCTCCCAGCTACCTCCCTAAGAAGCCCTGATTCTTTTTTATTGCAGAGTGGTATTTAGCAATCAGCATCTCAGTGTTAGGTATACTCACTGCTACTGGGGTGTCATTGCTTTATTTTTCATATTAAAAAGCCTTTTAAAAGATATCATATTTAATATATCTTAAAATATTTTCCATCTAGTTTTTTTTTTAAATAACATGGTACATAACTAATTGAAAAATGTAGATTTGGGATTTTTTTTTTTGCCTATAAACAGTTTCCATTTTCAATTTGGAATAAGTGTTATTGTCTAATCTTTGAAGACATAATTTTTTTTTTAAAGATTTTATTTATATGACAGAGAGAAACACAGCCAGAGAGGGAACACAAGCAGGGGGAGTGAGAGAGGGAGAAGCAGGCTTCCTGCCGAGCAGGGAGCCCGATGTGGGACTCGATCCCGGATCTCCGGGATCATGACCTGAGCCAAAGGCAGTGGCTTAACCAACTGAGCCACCCAGGTGTCCCTGAAGACATAATTTTTTTAAAAATATTTTATTTTGGGGGCACCTGGGTGGCTCAGTTAGTTAAGTATCCAACTCTTGATCTCAGCTCAGGTCTTCCTCCCAGGATTGTGAATTCAAGCCATGCATTGGGCTCCACGTTGTGTATGGAGCCTACTTAAAAAAAATTAAAAATAAATAATAAAATTTTATTTTTAAGTAATCTCTGCACCTAGTGTGAGGCCCAAACTTACAACCCAAAGATCAAAAGTTGCACAGCCAGCCAATGTTCTTATTAGGTTTGAAATTAATCCTCTTTTTAATGATGTTTGATGATGTTTATATGTGAGTTATTGTTTATGTAGGAGATCAGGGCAGCCTGGGATGGCCTGGGATGTAGTGTCTGCTGAGCATGAGATGCTAGGGTAGGGTTGTGCAATGGAAACAGACACTGAATGACATGGCAACAGGCAGGCATCCATTCACAGATACCTCGGATGCATGACAGGCATGAATTTTTCCCATGTCCAAGTGGTACTAGCAGTAAGTTAACTGGTGTTCCTAATTTTCTTTCTCCTGGGACCCATAATTACTCCTACACTGAGGTGGGAATGTTAGGGTGTGCAGGGGCAAGTGGCAGATAGACATAGCTTTGAAGAGAATAATCTGATTTAAAACATTTTTTTAAATGTATTTAAAGTATTTTTTCTGGGGTACTTTTTTCCTATTATATCATGATGTGAAATATTTACGCTATGTCTTTGTTTTTAGGCTTTAATAATGATATCAAATAAGACTTACTTTTTTCTTGTCTTATTACCTGGCCACCTCTCCTTATTTCTTATAACATGGAAGAATATTAACATAGGTAACAGAACCAGGGTGACATTAGCTGATGCTCTCTGTCCCCCTTTGATGCCTCCCAGGAATGCCAGTGGCCTGGGGGACAGAGATGCCGGGACTTGAGCTGTGGAGAGAGGAAACTTCAAGCGAGAGGCGTCTCCAGGTACTGGGGCCAATCCACAGTTGATTAATACCTGTATAGTTATCAGGAGCTAATGGACTAAACTAACATTGATTGCCCATACTTAAATTTATACTTGCTTTTTTTTTTCAATATAAAATATGTACATAGATAATCTAGTTACTCTGGCAATTTGTGCAGTTTGAGATACTTGGCAGTGGTTACTTTTTTTTTTAAATTTTTACCTAGGGAGTTTAATTGAAGTTTTAAAATTAACTATGATTTTTTTCCAATTTTTTTCTATTTTTTTATCCTAAGTACACTGTGGACATTTCATACCAAAGCATATAAAGATACGTTACTTCTTTTTGAGTATTGTATCTATTTCAAAATAAAACACTGGGCAGTCCTAACAGAGTACACTAAAATGAAATTCTAGAATACTGTTTGAGAATCTAGTACAATCAGAGTTTTTAAAGGGTAGACTTGATAGTTTATGTAGTTCTTACATCTTTTTAGCTTACTTAAATATATATAGCATACATAAACCCCTTAAACACACACACACACACACACACACACACACACACACAGAGTTATACACATGTTATATGTATTTCAGGTACTCATATGTTGGTAAAACATACCAACATTTTTTTCTATATTGTCGTACTGATATTTTAAACCATAGACCAAAGTCCAAAGAACCACTGTGAAGTCTTTATGTAACAAAAAAATGAAATTTTGTGTATTTGCTTTTGAGTTTATATTTTAATTTCAGGAAAGAAAAATCTGAAAGGCATTCACATAAAACTGAGTTTAGAGTCTTAGATATAGCTGTTACTATAGGCCACTAAATTTACCAGGATGACAATTCTGGTATAATTTACATGTAATGAGATTTTCATAAAATAGGGCTAATTAGGTTATAAGTTTGCCATTCCTACTTAAAGGTAACAAGGTAAAATGGTCTCAAGGTGAAGCAAGGGAGATCTATGTACACATGAAGAAGAATGACATATTATTAAATATTGAGTTGTTGAACTATTTTAAGGGTATATCCACTTACTGAAGAAATATATTTTTAGTGTTTACTATGCAGCAGAGACTATTCTAGGTGTAAAGATAGAGTGGTGAACAAAACAGACCAGATTCTTGCCTTCATGAATTGTGGAGACAGAGGTTAATTTAGATTGGTAGAACATGGGATACAGCAGAGTAAGTAGAGAAAATATTGGCTTTGGTGTCATTCTCTGTTCCAGGAATAGTAGATGGTTATCGTGTAGTGTACCAGCTCCCTAGACCCTCCCCATAGGATGAGAAGGATGATATGCCACATATCATAGTGGGGAAAGAGGGCTGTGATTTCCTCTTTCATCCTTACTGTGAATTAATGCTTGCTAAGGGTGGAGTGAAGAACAGTGGCTTGTCTACTTTGGAATCAGACAGGCGTAAGTTTAAGCCCTCCCTCTGGCACTTACTAATCAAGTAAACTTCAGAAGAGTTATTTAACTACTGTGAACTTGTTCCCTCTTCTGGAAAGACAGGGAGAATTGTCAGAATTGTTGTGAAAATTAGTAACTCTGGAAGATACACGTTAACTATTAGTTCGCCCCATCTTTTTTCTTACCTTAGTTTTCTTATATATGTAATGGAGATACTGCTACTGGCCTTGTCTATTATTGTGAGGACTAAGTGAAATAAATGTATGAAACCACTTTAATACGGTTTATAATGTGATATTACTATATGTTATATCTAGAAATGGAAGATTATTAGGCTTTTGGGTCGCTGGGGAATGAGAAGAACTCACAAATCCTTCCAGAAGTGGCAAATCATGGATCCCCACATTAGCAACCCAACATTAACATAATTTAGCTACTCTGTGCGTTGTTTTCTCCCCTTTTTGTTATCAGCCACTAACCTGCTGCTCTTAATCTCATTTCTTCTTTACATTCCCAAGAGAGTCTGGACTGGTCCACTTGAGCACTGTCTTCTTTTGGGCAGAGTTTTCACACCTAGCCACATCTAGGTAGCTGGTTGACTGGCCTGTAGAGTCACTGCCTTTGGGTCTGGTGTTTACTAGTGCTTGTTCTGACAGGAGCTGTGCTGGCCTATTCTTGCTTCCTTTGCAGGGGCTCAGGGGCCAGGGGGTAGGAATTTCCCTCAGAAGGTGGCTGTGATCACTACAGGCACTAAACTGACCTGTCCTAAGAAAAATGCAGTGATTTTTTAAGGGATTGGAAGAAATTAGGGTAGACTTTATGGTGGGAGATGGCCTTTGAGATTTCTTAAACTGTGGGTAATATTTTCTCTAGTTTTTCTTTTAATAAGTAGCTGGTCTTTGCATTACTTCTTAGAATCAGTTGAACATCATTATTTGTTGAGTAGCACCCAGCTGATAAATTGAATTCTCTTTAGATTTTAGGTTTCCAAAGAAAAGACGCAGGAAGCTTTAAGTTATTAGTAATTCAGGTGGTAAATTATTCTTGATAAACCAAAGTTTCACCATTCTTTTAGAGGTAACTTTGACTCAGAATTTTTTTTTTCCTAATGTAAATCCAACTCAGTTCTCCCAGCTTCTTCTATGTGTCATTATTGGAACTTTGTGAACTATTTCTTAAAACTATTTGACCATAGCCGAACAGTATTAGCAGTACCTGCTAATGTCCATAATATACATTCAGTATATTTGTCTAACGAGATTTAATTCTTTTTCTTCCAGGTAATTTATCCTCAACATTCCAAACTTACTGATAAAGAAGTAAGTAAAAATATTGCTCCATATAGTCTGTTATTATATTCTGTTTGTTTTTATTGGTGTGTGTATGTGTCAGTATATATAGCTTTTGTTTTCTTTTTCAGAAAACCAATATTTGCTATTTGTCTTTTCCAGATTCAAATTCAGGTAAGTATTTTTCATGTATTTTTGTTGAATTTTATACTAAGAATATTGATTATACTCTTAATATATGAAAATGGATTAAAATAGACTACTAGAATGCACACTCAATTTCTGCCTAACAAGTCAGTGATTGTGATTCTTAGTTTTATGATGCCAGTCATATCTTTTTTATTTTAGTTGGCTCAACTTTTAAAGTAACTGTTAATGTTGTAATGAGGTAAAATATCAAGGAGCAATAAACTGTTGCAATAGTGAAGAGACGGAAAACCAGCAACACTGGTATGTTTGGGGATTTATAGTAGGTAGTTTACTTTTAGTTTAGGATTCGGAAGCTTACCAAGAACTCTGTAAAAGCAGCGAGTTTAAAAAAAATACACATAATAGGGTAAATCTGGTTATTAAGCATGGGCACCAGTTATTTTAATAGTTTGTATACATTAATATATGTAAAGCACTTGGAGTAGCACTTAGTGTATAAAAAACACTGCGTAAGTGTTTGCTGTTATTATTAAGTTTGGTTTTGCTGGTCTTTTTCAAACTGTCCCTTTGTGTGGTCCTAATTGTTGAAATATTTCAGGTTACCTCTTATGTTTCCCTTTCAAAACAGCCTTTCAGGCTTCTGGTGACCAGAACATTCCACATCTTAGACCACACACAGTTAGAACCTATGAAGCAAAAGCATTCCAGTTCCCTTTCCTTTTGTGGTTACTTCTAATGTCCTGTTAATTTAGTTTACTTCATCTGATTTGGGAGATTTGACATTTTAGTTTCTTAAACTAATTTCTCCTTTCCTTATAAATGCTTCCAGAGTTCTTTCCTATGTACATGCTCAACTCAGTTTTCAGAGATTATGTAAAAAAGGAATGGTATCTTGGTTTAAAAAAAAAAAGCCTTTGAGAAATTCTAGTAGGGCTTTTGTTCTAAACTGGAATTATTGGAATCTCTTACTGTGTTTGCCTATAATAATGATAGAGAAGTCCTATAGGATCACTCCTCATTTTCTCACAAAGTCCACACATGTAGTTCTGAATGTAGTGAGTGTTGGAGATTGGACTTCCAGAACTCAGGGTAAGCTGAGTTGTATGCATTACAAGAAGAACTAATTTATATGATTGGAGTCACAGTGGATTACACTGCACACTCTTCTCTTTCAGATCACAGCTGGTTTTCATGGCTCTTTTTCACCTCTCCGCATGATCTTCAAGGCTAAGAAGCTAATTACATGGTGTTTGGATAGACTTTATTTTTTGTTTTGTAGTCAGTCCCTCCCTGTGTCCCTTTTTGTTCGAAGTTAGACTCAAGTGTAAATCCATGTAAAATCAGAATTTGTTCAGTATTTTAGATATTTGAGTGATGTACAGATATTTTGTAGTGCCTTGTAAGCTGCACATCAAATGAAGTAGGGTTCATTTTATTTAAAGTATGGTGGATACTTAGAAATAAAATTGGCAAAAGGTTTTGAAAAGGACGCCTTGCCATTTTAGGAGACGGATATTAATCTAGATGGTAATAGGCTGTGAGTTTTATATGTATTTCAGAGTGCTGTTCTCAGTTGTGATTATCCATTTTATTTCACTTATATGTTTATGAAATGCATGTTGGTATTCCTGTGCCAACTTTGAAGTGGATTTAGTTTTTCCCAAAGTAGCTTTTATTTGTTATGGAGGGAAATCCAGGTATAGTAGAGCAGTCTTTAGGAAAGAATCACAATCTGAGTTTTATTTTCATGGTGCAAATTTAAAAAAAGTAAAACAAGACTTAGACTCTCTGGTATACAGATAAAGAATACCACCTTTGGGATTCCCAATGGAATGATTTGCCAATTCTCCATTTCCTCCACCTGCTGTCCACACAGACCTGTTGTTGCGGCCGGTGCGGCAATAGACAAAACCTGAGAGTAAGGAGACGCGGAAAAGACAACACAGAGTAAAGGATGGGAGCAGGAGGGGCAAGTGGATGATATCCAGCAAACCATTTTCATTCAGGGTTGCACATCATCTTATATAGGAATCAGTTACATAAGCACAGAATTAATGATTACCTTAGCCCCCTCAACCGAGCTCAAACTACATTGTGATCAAAGAGAGAACAATTGCAATTATATAACATGAGTAGCAGTATGAATAGTTTGTGTTAAAGCTACTGCAGAGACAGTAGAGGTCGCTATAAGAGCAACTAAAGCCACTATTCCAGCAGTGACCATACCTACGAAACGCCTGGTGCGTCGCAACTGTTCCTGTAATTCTACAGCAAATTGATATCCATAATTTGAGTACCAAGTTCCTTCCACTGCAACAGGCAGTAACACATAGGGAGGTTGCATCACAAGAAAAACAGTTATTGGCCCAGTCTGATGCCAGCGCAAAGTTACAGGTAAACAGTTAGTCAAAACACAATCAAAGCATTGAATATAATACATTTCTTGGCCTGCAGGTTCAGTCATACTCTTTACTTGACCTGATCCAACTACCAAGAGAAAGGGTCGGTGTACACAAGCTTGAACAGCAAAGTCAAAAGTAGGTTGATCAATGTAAGCTGCAGAATGTTCTCCAGCAGGGCCGTAGTCCCCTGCCTGTCGAACGGTTCTAGGTCCCAGGGAGGCAGCAATCTTCCACAGTTCAGCATGGTACATGCCCCCTGCTGTAGAGAAAAGTCTAGCCGGGATGGTCACATTCAACCATCTTTTTAATGTCGTGGATGTCGTCACTCTTGACCAGTCAGATACTGAGAAACTAGGCACCTTGGGAGGTGTAATGATAACAGGTGCTTTCTGCAGGCAGGTTTTTTTTGTCATTGTTGTGCTCAGCCTGACCCATTCGCTGAGGACATTGGGCCTTAAAGTGCCCTTGTTGCCCACACTGCAAACAAACTCTAGATTGTTTAGATTTCCCCATGACTCGTTTTTGCATCTCTAGAGTAGATACTCCTTGAAGTGCAGCTGCCATCGTAAGCCTCTGAATATAGAAGACCCAATTTCTGCACACAATCAGATATAATCCTCTAATGTAGCTGTTTTTCTCCAGGGGCATATGGCAGCCTGACAGGCAGAATTGGCATTTTCAAAAGCCAGTTGTTTAACTATTATAGTACCCGCCTCTCCATCACTCACAATGCGCCCCACCGCTTTTAGCTACCTAGCTACAAAGTCCTGATATGGCTCCTCAGGTCCTTGTCGAATTTTGGATAACTTCTCCGTATGCACTCCTGCTACAGAGAGTCGCTTCCAGGCCTTTAGGGCACAGTCACTGATTTGTTTATAAGCCACCTCTGGGTAATCAGTCTGAGCCCCCACATCAAAATATGCCCCTTCTCCTACCAGCATATCATAAGTCACAGGAATTTGAGTCCTTCTGTTATAAAGAGCATATTCAGTAGCACATTCGGCAAACTCAGCCTTCCACACTAAGTAATCACCTTCGGTTAAGCAAGCTTTAGCTACCATTTTCCAATCCGTTGGGCACAAAGCTTCAGTAGCAATATCATCTATTAGAGAAGCCATAAAAGGAGCAGTGGGTCCATATTGAGCAGTGGCTGATTTAATTTCTTCTGGGACCTTAAAATTTAAATGGTATATTGTCTGGGACCCCCAGGGTTTTGAAAACCAGGAAATGTAGCAAATTCAGAAGTATCCTCACCCATTTGAGCAGCCTCAGCGAGCATCTGTTGCAGAGGCGACACGCTTACAACTGCCTGCTTAGGTTTCTTAACCGAAACTGGAAACATACCTGAATTTAAAGCAGAACTGGGTGACAGTAAGTTAACTCGACTTAGGCTTGGTAGCAGACAGTGGATACTGATTTAAAGACATGGCAGGAGGTCGAGTAGCTCACTGTAATTCCTGTTCAGTAGTCTGCGTTCCCACAGTTTGTCCTGCAGAGGATCTGTGAAGTGATAAAGGCAGCCTCACGGATTCCTCCCCAGGTCTATCTTCCAATACTCGATTGGGCTGCAGGGCCCTGGGCAAAGAGATCCCCGATTGCTCAGCAGGAACAAACTTTTGGCAGCTTCCCCTACGCGACCCCTTTCTAGAGTCAGAGCAAGGGGGACCTGCAAGAAAGACTTTTGTCATCATCCAAATAAACATCATCCCCCACAGCCTCATCTCCTCCACTGCCCACAAAAGGAACAGGTGAGGGAATAGGTGTAGAAGAACAAGAATGCGGGGAAAATGGGGGTGGTCTTGGACACAGCTTCTCCTGGGGAGCTGAGGGCTCTACAACCTCTGTTGTTTGCTCCTCAGCCTCCTCCGCCTGTTCAGGATCCTCCTCAGAAGCTGGTTGAGAAGTTAAAGAAATTAATTCAAAAGAATGAAGGGGATCTAGCATCTCTTGAATATGGGTCCAAACCAGCATTGTGTCCGTTGGGAGGGCAGCAGTTCCATGGACAGCAAGCTGATTTTTAATTTCCTGACCGACCCTCTGCCATGCATCCAAGCTTACCGTTCCTTCTTTAGGGAACCAAGGACATAAATCTGAAACTGTACATAAAAATTGTTGTAAGGCCCCCTTTGAGACCTTAGACCCTTTCTGCTTTAAAAGGGCCTGCAGAGCAGTTAGAAAATACACTGGCTCTATAGACTGCGACTGTCCCATTTTTTATACTCCTGCCGTGGCCCCCTTCCCGGAGCTCTCCTTACCTGACTTTAAGTACTGACGGATCCTCACTCTCGGACGTGCTCAGGTCCCTGTTTGGGCGCCACTTGTTGCGGCCGGTGCGGTAATAGACAAAACCTGAGAGTAAGGAGACGCGGAAAAGACAACACAGAGAAAAGGGTAGGAGCGGGAGGGGCAAGTGGATGATATCCAGCAAGCTGTCTTTATTCAGGGTTGCACATCTTATATAGGAATCAGTTACATAAGCACAGAATTAATGATTACCTTAGTCCCCTCAACCATGCTCAAACTACATTGTGATCAAAGAGAGAACAATTGCAATTATCTTTGAGGAGGTAAGGGCAAGCTATGACCCTAGCACATGATTAACTTATCCTACACACACAGCACAATCAGGTGCTTGCTACATGGCCTGCGTGCCTTATAGAGATTACACCATGGACTCAGTTATGCTTCAGTAAGAGCCCGAAAAGGCGGAGCAAGACATCAAGCACCCAGGCAGGCAGGTACCAGGAGTTCCGCCTCTGGCTACTGCCCCGCGTCTCCCCACGGGCTCAGCGCAGGGGCCCTACCTGTGCCTCCACAAGGGACAGGCACAGGGAGCCAGAAGCTACACTGCAACTGTTGACACCACTGGATTGCCCTGGGGTCCCAACAACCTTTAGATTCTGCGACTTTGGAAAAAATTTTTGTTTGGTTTGTTTTTAGGTTTCAATATCTTGTTGCATTTAAATGACTTATCTTTAGGAGCCAAACTTTGGATTTTAAGAAACAGATATATAGCATCTAGAAAATGTAAAGAATGCTGAATTTTGTGAAAAGGAAGTAATAAAACTCCCATAGCTGTAAATTCAAAACCACCTGGTTCCATTCTCAAATCATGGATATGCTGTGAGAATTTTCCAGTGACTAGATGCACCCACGAGCTGTACAAAATTGGTCAGGAAGATAGTTCACCAGATCAAAAAGGCTTTAGGCATGTTAGCCTTGTCAGTTGAGGTGAATGGTTCCTGTTTTATGTTTCAGAGGTCTGTCTCTGTACAAACTAAAGGTTACTAAAAAAAAATCAACTCCTTATCTGGCTAGACCTCTGTTCTCCGGCCTAACTTTACCATTATCAGGTTAGGAAAGGAGACAATACAGATTGGCAACCAGACTTTTTTTTTTTTTTTTTTTTTTAAGATTTAATTTATTTATTTGACAGAGAGAGACAAAGCAAGAGAGGGAACACGAGCTGGGGGAGTGGGAGAGGGAGAAGCAGGCTTCCTGCTGAGTAGAAAGCCTGGTGTGGGGCCCCATCCTAGGACCCTAGGATCATGACCTGAGCCAAAGGCAGACGCTTAATGACTGAGCCACCCAGATGCCCTGGCAACCAGATTTTTCACATTTGCTATGCAGAAAATGGTATCTAGGAAGGGCAAGGCAGTCCTAATACCTTACTACAACCTCATCAAAAATATATCTATATTGTTAGTATGAGCCATTGCATTTTCCTGCTCTATCTTACTAAGTGTCTCAGAGAAATTAGTGTGTACCTCTCGGTGGACTTTTTTTTTTTTTAAAAAACAATATTTTGGGTTTTTAAATTTAATTCCAGTATAGTTAACATAGCAAAATATTAGTTGCAGGTGTACAATATAGTGATTCAACAATACTGTACTTTACTCAGTGCTCATCATATAAGGGTACTCTTTAATCCCCATCACCTATTTTACCCATCTCTCCACCCACCTCCCCTCTAGTAACCATCTATTTGTTCTCCATAGTTAAGAGATCGGTTTCTTGATTTGTCTTTCTCTCTTTTTTCCCTTTGTTTGTTTTGCTTCTTAAATTCCACATATGAGTGAAATCATATGGTTATTTGTCTTTGACTTATTTCACTTAGCATTATATTCTCTAGATCCATCCATGTTGTTGCAAATGACAAGATTTCATTCTTTTTTTATGGCTGAGTAAGATTCCATTGTGTATATATAAATGTGCAAGATGTATTTTGTGTGTGTGTGTATCTGCATGTATACACACCACGTCCTCATTATCCATTCATCTATTGATGGACACTTGGGCTGCTTCCATATTTGGCTATTGTAAATAACACTGCAGTAAACATAGGGGTGTATATATCCTTTTCATTTTGTGTTTTTATATTCTTTGGGTAAATACCCAGTAGTATGATTACTAGATTGTAGGGTAGTTATATGTTTAATTTGGGGGGGAACCTCCATACTGTTTACCACAGTGGTTACACCACTTTTCATTCCTACAGACAGTGCACAAGGGTTTCTTTTTCTCCACATCCTCATCAATACTTGTTGTTTCTTGTGTTTTGATTTTAGCCATTCTAACAGGTGTGAGTTGATAACTCATTGTGGTTTTGATTTGCATTTCCCTGATGATGAATGATATTGAGTGTTTTTTCGTGTCTGTTGGCTCTTTCTTTTAAAAATAAAAAAAAATACTTAAATGTCTTCTAAAGGGAAAAATTGAACCATCAACATATAAATCTCTTGAACTAAAATAATGCTAGAAGTATTTTCCATTATCTCAGGTCTCATGTGTTTTCTTTATTTTTAAACTACTGTAACAAGTAAAGAAACTGATTTCACCTATCCTCTAGTCCTCTTTCTTTTACCACCAAAGAAATATTAATTTCTATGATTGCAATTAGGTTTATATACTAAGTTCTTTTTTAAAAACTTAAACATAGAGGCACCTGGGTGGCTCAGTCATTAAGCGTTTGCCTTCGGCTCAGGTCATGTTCCAGGAGTCTGAGGATCGAGCTTCTCGGAGTCCCAGGTTTGAGCCCTGCAATGGGAAGCCTGCTTCTCCCTCTCTCACTCCCCCTGCTTGTGTTCCCTCTCTAGCTGTGTTTCTCATTGTCAAATAAATAAAATCTTTTCATATATAAATAATAAATAAATAAATAAAGATAAACATATTATCAGGTTTCTGCTTCCTTTAAGAACTTCACATGCTAAGGAAATATAAGTACTTCTTTGTATAATAGCAAGTAATAAAATCTTGAGCACATTTCATATTTAGTATAATCTTATTAGTTCTAAATATAATAACCAGAAAGAATTTCAGTGACAAGCTACTTAATGTGTCTTTTACTTTTTAGACTATTTATGTTTTTTTGTAATTTTTGGCAAACAGTTTAGGTAAAGTTTACATTTTTTTTTAGAAGATTTTATTTATTTATTTGACAGAGAGAAACACAGCGTGACAGGGAACACAAGCAGGGGGAGTGAGAGAGGGAGAAGCAGGCCTCCCACTGAGCAGGGAGCAGGGAGCCTGATGCGGGGCTTGATCCCGGACTCCAGGATCATGACCTGAGCTGAAGGCAGCTGCCCAACCAACTGAGCCACCCAGGCGCCCCAAAGCTTACATGTTTTAAGAGGTGTAAAAAAAATGAAGATTTGCTAGAAATGCTTGTGTTTAAAAACTTTATTAATCAAGAATTTTTTTTTAAGATTTTTTTATTTATTTGACAGAGAGAAACAATAGCCAGAGAGGGAACACAAGCAGGGGGAGTGAGAGAGGGAGAAGCAGGCTTCCTGCCGAGCAGGGAGCCCGATGTGGGACTTGATCTCGGCTCTCCGGGATCATGACCTGAGCTGAAGGCAGTCGCTTAACCAACTGAGCCACCCAGGCGCCCCAATCAAGAATTTTTTAAATTCAAATGATGAAACTAGTGAATCTATTTGGGCACTTCCTGAGTGTGCTATATTATGTATTTTTAAAAAACCTCTTCACTGTGAGGTGTAAAACATACACAAGGTCTAGAAATAGAATGTTGCCAGTGCCTTAGAAGCTCCCTCATGTCACCTCCTAAAGCACTATTTCCCACCCCCCTCCAAATGCAAGCACCTTCCTGATTCTTACACTAAGTGTCTTGCTTTTCTTTATACTTTATCACCCAACCATGCATCCTTAAACTCTATAGTTTAGTTTGCCTGCTTTTTTTTGTCTTTACCAATGTATTTTTAAAATTTTATTTATTTTATGACATTATTTTATTTTTTCAGTGTTCCAAGATTCATTGTTTATGCCCCACACCCAGTGCTCCATGCAATATGTGCCCTCAGTACCCACCACCAGGCTCTCCCATCCCCCACCCCCTCCCTTCCAAGACCCTCAGTTTGTTTCTGAGTCCAAAGTCTTTCATGTTCCATCTCCCTCCCTGATTTACCCCAATTCACATTTCCTTTCCTTCTGCTATCCTCCATATTACTCCTTATACTCCACAAGTAGGTGAAACCATATGATATTTGACTTTCTCTGCTTGGCTTATTTCACTCAGCATAATCTCCTCCAATCTGACCCATGTTGCTACAAAAGTTGGGTATTCATCCTTTCTGATGCAGGCGTAATATTCCATTGTGTATATGGACCATATCTTCTTTATCCATTTGTCTGTTGAAGGGCACCTTGGCTCTTGCCTGCTTTAAAAAACAAAAACAAAAACCTTTATAAATGGATCTGAACAGTACATATTCTTTTGTATTTGGCTTCCTTTTTCTCCTTTTTATGTTTGTGAGTCAACATTACATGCAAACAGTTTAAAGATTTTTTTAATTAAATGGGGGAAAATAGGAATAGGAAAAATAGTAAAGACACTTAGGAGTTTAGATGTATGTTTTACTAATGGCTTTGCCTCTAAACAGCAAAGACAGCTTTGGGCAAGTCACTTGAACTCTTAGGACCTCCTCTTTTTTCTCTAAAACGTGATAAAATGGGTTTAAACAATTCATAGGACCTTTTTAGCTCTAATATTTGATAAGCCTGGATGAAGAAATGTTATACTATGCTATTCTTAATTACTTTCATTTTTGTTTTCATTAGGTTGTCTTGGAGATACCCAGTTTTGTTTTCGATTTCGACAATCTTCTGGGAGGAGAGTATCACTGCATTGTCTCCTGGATCATTATGACAAAGATTTACCAGTTTACTTAAAGGTTGGAAAAGCAATAATAGAAAAATGTCCATGTGAGAGGAGACTTTAGAACTCAGCTACCTCTTATAGCATTTAGAAATATTTTGCTTTTGTCTTATTACTGTATTATACTGCTAGATTTCCTAAGTGAGTCTATTTTATAAGGATTCAGCATGTGAAAGAAAGGAACTTTATAAAGTTACTATTCTTGAAACACATAATGCCGTTGTGAAGTATAGAAATTGACTAGAATGTTGAGGTAGTTTTCCTTCAATTTTTAATAACTCTTAGTTTAGATGTAGAGTTGATGTGGTAAGTATCACTCAGAGTTGAAGATTCCCTACTTAATGATAGAATTATAGTTGTCTCATTTTGATTTTTTAATGAGGTTTGTTTTACACTTACTATTTACTAAAGACAATTCTTAATAATTCAGATGATTTCAGAGTGTAGGTCTCTATTTCGTATTCTGCATTTCCATCTCTAACTGCATGGGGAACATTTCCATCTTAATGTTCTATCAGCGCATCCAGTGTGACTTCATTTGCCTAAAGTCAGCATTTGCAGTTAACCTCCCTGGTTCCACTAATGACAGGACCCCTCTCCCAGTTAGCAAAGATATTACCATTGAAATCTCTTAGCCATCTACTTCTTTCCATGACCTTTTGAGATTGTGATTAACATATTCTTTTAACTCTTAATAATAGCTACTATTTATTAGAGCTTGTTATATTCTAAGCATTGTATTAATAAGCATGTATTATCTGATTTATTCTCCTTCCAGTGTTCTGAGAGAGTTTGTGCAAAAGAGGGAATTGAGGGCTGTTGAGGAGAAGAAATTTGCCCAAAGATAACTCATCTTTTGTGTGTTTTTTTTTCCAATGTAATATATTTTGCAGTGTTGCTAGCTAAAGTATACATATATGTTCTATAAAAATATAAAATGACTATCTGTTGCTTAATGAATAAAGAGCTAATGATAGTACTGTTTCCTCATCCTCACTTTGTGGGCCTTACGAAGTAAGACCTTTACTTTTCCAATTTCCAACTTTATCTCCTTTCTCTACAGGTTCTATATTTTAGCCAAACTGAACTTTGTACTTTTTCCTGAGGTAGCTTGTATTTTTCTGTCTCTCCTTGTTTTTACTGCAACTCCTAGCTCTCTAAACCTGGAATGCCTCCATGAAATCTTTACTGATCCTGATAGACAGAGGCAATCTCTTCTCTGTTGGCCTCCTTGTAAAACTTTGTGCTTTCCTATATACTCGCCTTGAGCTTTGTTTTTATCCCTCTTTAGATTAAGAGTCATTCAGTGACCGTATTTGAAGCATTTTTTTAACTTCTCTAATACAATGCCTTGTTCAAAGTAGGTGGTCAGTAAATATTTGAGCAAAGAATAACAATCCAATTAGAAACTGGGTCAAAGTTTATTTCATTAGAATATAAAAACTTAATTTTTTGGAATGTAGTTACTATCAAATTATATTTTGATAAACATTTCAATGTTTCATTTTTATTAGGTAAAAATAGAACTAGATTTGTAAGATTCAGATTGGCATTTAACTCCTTTTTTCTGTCTCTTGAAATTTTACATTAGGATACCTCATTTTACTAAGACTGACCCCTGATTCATACTTGTAGGCACAATTAAAAATGTATATATGTAGCATTGGGGAAAACCGAATTTGACTGTTTTTTGACTTCCATTAACCTAGTACAAATATGAATAAAGAACATAAGCTGAATAAATTATAGTGGGAAAAATCTGACTTAAGTACTTTAGTTATAATTATTTCCCCTTTGGGCAAGCTAGCAGGTTTATATCTATGCCAGTTACTGTCATGATTATTTGTGTTGGTAGAAAAGCATAACTAGCTCTTTGTGTATACCTCATATTTCAGTTCAAGTTTATAAAGGAGCATGATGTTAATACTAAAGGGTGGCAATGTGTATTTTTTAATTTGTCACTTCTTTCACAGAAGGATCCTGCTTATTTTTATGGATATGTGTACTTCCGACAAGTTCGAGATAAAAGTCTAAAAAGAGGCTACTTCCAGAAGGTAAATTTCATAAACACTAAGGAAAAATATTTTTATATTGTGGCCAAAAAAAACAGAAACTGTAAGGATGAATAGTCTTTTTTTTAAGATTTTATTTATTTGACAGAGAGAAACACAGCCAGAGAGGGAACACAAGCAGGGGGAGTGAGAGAGGGAGAAGAAGGCTTCCCGCCGAGCTGGGAGCCCGATGTGGGGCTTGATCCCGAGTCTCTGGGATCATGACCTGAGCCGAAGGCAGTCACTTAACCAACTGAGCCACCCAGGTGCCCCTGGGATGAATAGTCTTTAAAGTCTTTGATAACTTATATTTTATTTTTGTTTTTTTAGATTATAGACGCCTATAATTTTTAACTAGTAGTGAATTTTGCCTTTCTATTATCTCTGTGCTAGATTCCTGATGGTAAATTATAGATATTGTATGAAACTATCAAAGCCAGAAGAATCTGCTTAATTTTCACATTTTGTAATGAGGGAAAGGATAAACAGATAATTGTAATATTAAACTAAAAAAAGCCTGCAGTATCTTTTTAAAAGCCCTAAGTATCAGTAAATACACTGTAGCAACATCTTAGTCATTACTGTTTCCCCTCTAAATGTACAATCATTTTATTTCCTTAAAAAAAATTAGGGGCACCTGACTAGCTCAATCAGAAGAGCACGTGACTCCTGATCTTGGGGTTATTAATTCAAACCCCATGTTGGGTGTAGAGATTACTTAAATAGGGGCGCCCAGGTGGCTCAGTTGGTTAAGCGACTGCCTTCGGCTCAGGTCATGATCCCAGAGACCTGGGATCGAGTCCCACATCGGGCTGCCTGCTCGGTGGGCAGCCTGCTTCTCCCTTTCTCACTCCCCCTGCTTGTGTTCCCTCTCTGGCTGTGTTTCTCTCTGTCAAATAAAATCTTAAAAAAAAAAAAAAAGAGATTACTTAAATAAACTTTAAAAAGATTTCTAGCCATCATTTAAAAATTGGTTCTGATTTAATCCCAACTAACAGGGACACCCCTTTACCTTTTATAACTAGAATGTGTCTTTACTGCTACTTGATGTTAGATGGAAAAGTAAAAAGTAGTTTTCAAGAATAATAGATTAAAAAAATGGGCATAATCTATATCCAAAGTGACCCAACTATAAAGTCACAGTTTTTTTTTTTTTAAGTTCATCTGACTAATTCCTGATACTGTTTTGCTAATGTAGTGAGGTCTTGGAAATTATCCATGACATTTGTCTATTGATAGGACATTCTTTTTCCTGGAGAGCAGGAGAATGTATGAATATGCTTTTATGTTCTTCAGGTATAGTACAAGGTGAAACTTTTTCATTCTGTAACTATAGTTTTATGTAGTTTTTCTTTTAACCATCCACTGTAAAAGCTTTATTTCAAAATCCACACTTTTTGCTGAATTTAACTTGTTAGTAATTGATTATGTAAGAAATGACAAGTTTAAGTTATAATCATTAGGAAAATAAAAAACCGTGTTTCTTTTTTCTCTCCAGTCCTTGGTTTTGATCAGCAAACTACCTTATATTCATTTTTTTCACACTGTGCTCAAACAGATAGCACCAGAGTATTTTGAAAAGAATGAACCTTATCTGGAAGCAGGTAAGTTAAACACTGTATGAGTTAGATACCTTTATGCAGGAGTTTTAAAAATTTTATGGAAATGGTTGATAAATATAAAGTTGATTTTCTAAAAAAATTAGTTAAGAATTTTAAGTGCTATGTGGTAAGAGAGAGGTGTAAACCTATTCTGCATCTTTACCTACAAACACTAAAGACCATATCTTTTATTATCTCCGTTTGCAACATAATGATGCCTATTTATTAGGGTAATAATAAGCAAACATGGAGTTGACAGCTTCACTTCTTGGAGTACTGTTTGAACAGACATCTTTGTCACTCGGTACAGAGGCCTCTACTCTATCCAGTGGTATGCTTTTGTGTAAGAAGTGAACAGGAAAATTCCCTATTACTTAGTTGCTTTGAAAAACTGATGAACCAATCTATATCCTAGAACACAGGTATATTTCTGGTGAAATGTAAGATATTCTCACTACTTTTGCTTTTCTTTTACCTTTTATTTTCCACCTTCCCAATATATTTTTTCTACTCTATAGAAAGGAATTTCTTCCTTCCTTCCTTCCTTCCTTCCTTCCTTCCTTTCTTTTTAAGATTTTCTTTATTTATCTGACAGAGAGAGAGAGAGAGAGAGCAGGAGCACACAAGCAGGGGGAGCGGCAGGCAGAGGGAGAAGCCCAATGCAGAGCTCCATCCCAGGACCCTGGGATCATGACCTGAGCCAAAGGCAGTTGCTTAATCAACCAAGTTACCCAGGCGCCCCAGGAATTCTAATTTTTCTAATGTTTCATTTTTTATACTTTAATATTGGAACTTATAATAATAAGGAAATATTTTATTTTTCAGCTTGTAATGATGTTGACCGATGGCCTGCTCCAGTGCCAGGGAAGACATTACACCTGCCTATTATGGGGGTTGTAATGAAGGTAATACCTTTTATTTCTTTTGTCTTCTTTTCTAAGGAACTCTAGGAAGTTCATAGATGAGTTTTACTTTTTAACTTTTTTTTTTATAATTTTTTTTTAAAGATTTTTTATTTATTTATTTGACACAGAGAGAGAGATCACAAGTAGGCAGAGAGGCAAAGAGGAGGAAGCAGGCTCCCTGCTGAGCAGAGAGCCCCATGCAGGCCTCAATCCCAGGACCCTGAGATCATGACCTGAGCCGAAAGCAGAGCCTTTAACCCACTGAGCCACCCAGGCGCTCAGCTTTTTAACTTTCTAGTGATGCCCAGTCCTATTACTGCTCTCGCTTGTATGTGAGGAGTTACAGAGATATCAGAGTTCCTCCTGCTGCCCAGAACCATTAGTCACACAACTCCAGGGGCCACCTCTCCCATTTTATCCTATAGAGTTTGCACAAAGGTGTCATTCTTACGTAATACATGTGAATGTAAATGCCACCTTTTAGATTTCTGCAACCCTGTGGCCCTCCAGAGAGGGTGGCATTGCAGAATGCTTTGTAGAGTTGAGTTTGAATTAGTAAAAATTAAATGAGGAAAGCCATTGGTTCTTAGGTTTAAATGATCTTAATTTGTAATGTTAGACCAAACAGGTCCATTCCAGGGTATTGTGCTCTGTTCATTTCTTTCTTTTCCTCTCCTCCTCTCCCTTCTCCTCTCCTCTCCTCTCTCTCCTCTCCTCTCCTCTCCTCTCCTATCCTCTCCTCTCCTCTCCTCTCCTCTCCTCTCCTCTCTTTCCCTCTCCTCTTCTCCTCTTCTCTCCTTTCCTTTTATCCTCTCCTCTCCTCTCCCCTCCCCTCTCTTCTTCTCTCCTCTCTTCTCCTTTCTTCTCTTCTTCTCTTTTTTTAAAGATTTTATTTATTTATTGGACAGAGAGAAACACAGCTAGAGAGGGAACACAAGCAGGGGGAGTTTGAGAGGGAGAAGCAGGCTTCCCGCTGAGGAGGGTGCCCCATGTGGGGCTCCAACCCAAGATTCTGGGATCATGACCCGAGCGGAATGCAGCCGCTTAACGACTGAGCCACCCAGGCACCCCTTTTCTTCTCTCCTTAATGAAGTAACATTTTGCTCAAAGTATTTGTTAATGTTCTCTAAGTGCTTTTGCAGTGCATTTTCAAGCTGGACTTATTTTTGGCAATGCTCTGTTTTTAGATATACTCATTTCTGTAGGATGTGTTTTGATTTTTTCCCTGGGAGATCATCAGTAGTACTCGTAGCTCTGGGTCGAGAGTTCTCATGGTTTCCTGTTAGATTTATCCCATAGTTTGGCAAGCTTGAGAGGGTGTGTTTGGGTGTGTCTATATTAATGAAGCAAAGATTGGAACAATAAACAGGAAGCAGTATGAAGCTGAGGCCCTTTTTCTGTTTTCCAGCACATTTGCTTTTCAGTGGGTTAGTGATTTCCATGTGTATGGGAATATGGAGATCTTGATTCACTTACCTTCTGCTGTGACTAAAGATAATTAAAGATTGTCGTTTTAAAATCTGATATAAATACTTTGTTTTTATGGCTTTTTAGGCATTGCTGAGTGTACTTTTTTAGTGGTAAGAGTATTTCTGATCCTTCATTGTAATGGGACTCACAAATTATATAAAGGACATTCTTTTGTAGCCAAAGTTAATTTCTTCTTTTTCTCTTTTAGGTACGGATTCCCACATGTCATGACAAGCCCGGCACAACTCAGATAGCGCAGTTAACTCAGCAGGTAGTGTGGTACTGTGGTAGAATAATCCAGCATATATAGTTTCTTTAACTGAATTCTTAAACTAGCAGATGCAGAGTTTCTTGGGTTTATGGTTTATTTCTGAATATCACTGAAATACCCGTTAAATAATTTTGTAGTAAGTTGATAATAAACTCTCTAATGTTCCTCAGATTGTTTTTCTTGTTATCTGGCAAACACTACAGAACTCAGAATTTATATTGTAACTGTGAAGACTAGGGGAAAATACATAAAACCTCTTATCTTCTCAGGTCAACAGACTTTTGTTTGTAGGAAACTCAGCCAAAAGGATTCTGTAGTTATGATTGTCTTTCATTTCTCCCAAAGCTACATCTGTTCATGGGTGGGGTTGAAGTTTTTTTTTTTTGAAATGTTTTAACTGGTGTTATTAGCACGCCTGTTGTTTGAATTGAATTAAAATGGAAAGCAGTAGGAAAACTAATTTTGCCTGTTATATTATGGTAGTATTTCATGCAGTTGTGAAATAATCTAAGATCTGACTATTGGGTTAATGATTATCCAAGGAATCTGTTATCCTTGACCTTGTACTGTGTTAGGGGAAATTGGTAAGACTGTTCTTTTTGTGTCTGCTTCTGGAGGAAGAGAATCTTAAAAGATAGGGCAACATTGCTTGCTGATTATGAGATAGATACTTAAAAAATCAATTTCTGTAAATTTTAGTGACATTTTCTATATTTTTTTCTTTTTTATCTCAGGCAGACACACATATATCTGTTATTTTACCTACTGTTCATGAGGTGGATCTTTTCAGGTAAATTTTATTAACTGCCTTTTCTTTTTTACTTTGTATATTGTTTTAAATTTCTTTAGGAAATGAATATTCTTAAATGTGGAAAAAACTGGAAGAAAAAAGGGAAAAAGAACTGGAATAAAGTAGTCATTAGTTTCACACATTACAAATCAATGATTCATCCCTTACTATATATTATGAGCTTTGACAGGGAAATTTGGATACGGATTGGGTATTACATGGTAGAAACAAATTATTTTTTGTTCAGTTTGGTGTGAGGATGGTATTGTAATCATGTAAGAAAGTAGACTTACTTTTTAGAGATGTATTTTTTAAGTATTTTGAGATGAAATGTCACGAGGTTTGTATTTTATTTTAAAATACTTTGGTAATGGACACCTTGGTGGCTTAGTCGGTTAAGTGTCAGCCTTCTGCTCAGGTCATGATCCTGAGGTCCTGGGGGACTGAGTTCTGCATCAGGCCCCCCTGCTTACCTTTGGCCTTTCCTCCCCTCCTCCGCTCCTGCTCTCTCCTTCACTCTCTTTCTCTCTCAAATAAATAAAATCTTTGAAAAATTATTAATAAGATTAAATTAAATACTTCAGTAAGAAGTGCCCAGCTAACTCAGTTGGTAGAAAGTAAGACTCTTAAAAATACTTCAGTAAGAAAAAGATTAATGAAGTAAAAATGATAAAATATTGTTAACTCTTGATGATATATAAATGGTGGTTCTTACACTATTGTCTTTATTTTTCTGTATGTTTGAAACTTTTCTAAATGCCAAATAAAAGGGAGAGAAAATCTAGCACTGAAAAAAGAAAAGGAAAATGTACCAGTACCTGTGCCTTACCCAGAGCAGCTGAATAGAAATCTTAGGACTGGTACCCAAGTTCCGGCTCCTAGGTGGTTCTGATGTGCATCCCAGGGTGAGAAACCACTGCTGTTGCTGAGAAGTTATTAAATAGTAACACATGCAATCAGAAGTCATGTAGAAGGCTTAGAATGGTTTTTTTGGTTTGATTTTTATGTGTAGACTTTTATATATGTGTGACCTTTAAACTGCATGGGATATTGCTTCAAAGAGTGATTCATTTTATATTTGATTTGTTTTATATACTTTGCTCTAGTACAACCCAGTCCCACTTCTAGGAATTTACGCCAATAAATATGAAAGCACATATCCATACAAAGACCTGTATACAAATGTTTATAGCAGCTCCAGTCATACCAGCCTAAAACTGGAAACATGGCAAATGTCTGTGTTTCCGTACTGGTAAATGGATAAACAAACTGTGATTCATGCATGTGCATAGAATACTAATTAGCAACTAAAAAAAAATGTGCACTATTGATTTAGTGTGCAACATAGATGACTCAGAAGCATTATGCTTAGTGAAAGGAGCTAGACTTTAAGGAGCTACTTACTAAATGATTCCATTTATATGATATTCTGGAAAAGGGGCAGACATCAGATCAGTGGTTGCCTGGGGGTGGGGGAGGGAAATCAACTACAAAGGGAATGAGAGAAATTTTGGAGTGAGGGAAGTGTTCTAAATCTTTAAGTGCAAATTTTACTGTATGTAAATTATAAATCTTACTTAAAAGCAAATCGACTTTCTTTTAAAAATTAGATACTGTAGCATTCTTAGAATGAAAAGGGGGAGTGTCCCCCAAATAAATGAATAGTTATCACAGGAAAAATATACTAAGAAGGGTGTATACATTTATACTTTTTTTTTTTTTCTGGAGAGAGAGCACCTGTATGCTAGTGGGTGGGAGGGAGCAGAGGGAGAGAGAATCTTAAGCCAGCTCCATGACTGTTACAGAGCCCCACATAGGGCTCAGTCTCAAGACCCCGAAATCATGATCTGAGCCAAAACCAAGAGTTGGTCCCTTTAACCGTCTGAGCCACCCAGGCACCCCTACTGTTTATACTTTTGATACTTTGTTCATTTAGGAATACTTTAAAGAATTGCTAGGTGCAGATCTTAATGCTTTTCAGTTTATTATCACTTATCTTTGCTTTTGTGGTAATTAATTATTCCTACCACTAACACTTTTTATTAGCATGTGTGTTTTTTCCTGATTATGAATGACATGTTCTCTTTTGTTGTTGTTAAGATTTTATTTATGTATTTGACAGAGAAAGAGGCAGCAAGGATGGAGAACAAAGCGGGGAGAATGGGAGAGGGAGAAGCAGGCTTCCCTGCTGAGCAGGGAGCCTCAGTGTGGGGCTCGATCCCAGGACCATGGGATCATGACCTGAGCTGAAGGCAGATGCTTAACGACTGAGCCACCCAGGCACTTGTAAATGACATGTTCTGTTTTTAAAGTAGGACAAGTGGGGGACACCTGGATGGTTCCCACTCAGATCATGATCTCAGGGTCATGAGATTGAGCCAGGGGTCCAGCTCCATGCTCAGCAAGGAGTCTGCTTGAGATTTTCTCTCTCCTTCTCCCTCCGCCCCTGCCTCTCACTCTCACATGTGCTCTCTCTCAAATAAATAAATAAATAAATAACATCTTAAAAAAAATAGAAATAGTGAGTTTATTGTTTTCTTCATTCTTGTTGCTCGGGAGGTAAGAAAACTAAAAGTCAGACAATAATAGGCTCATACAGATAGTGCTTTGCCAAGCATTTAATATCTGATAGTTAGTGACAACACTTTTCATTTTGTGTGTGGAGAGCTTACCTTAAATATTTATTTGTGTAAATAAAAGTTTAAATGTTTATTACTAATATTGAAGGTGATCTTTTTATACCAAGAATGAGCTTGAGAGAAAAGGACTGAGCCCTGGAAAGGTGTTTGAATCTGAGGGACAGAAATGCAGTTGAGTGTAGGGGCTTATCTCCCTCCTTGTACCAGGTCACGTCTCATTAAGCTACCACTAGTCCATGGACCCTGACTTCGGTATCAACTTTCTTGATCACATAGTTTTCTCATTCAGTTTTTAAATTGGGCTTAGAATTGAGGGACAGTTTTCTCTTGAAAGAAACACATTCTCTTGCCTAGAGTCAGGGCCATTTTACCTGATGATATTTGCTGTTGGTTCCTCACACAGCAAGAGGCATATCAGTTATGTGTTGTCGTGTTCCTCCTTGCCCCCATCTTGAGAATGAAGCCATCTTGGCTTTCTACCCCATTAGCAGAGTAGATAACAGCTGTAGGTGTTTTGTGTTTCAAAGACTGAAAGTCTATTACTATATAAAATGTGTCTGATACTCATTGATATGTGTTAGTTTCTTTTAGCTTTTAAGATTACAACATGCTGTGTCTTTCTGGAAAATAAGTTTATCTAGTTATTTCCTTGTCTATTTATCTAGTTATTTTCTATATTTATCTCATTACTTACTTGTCTAGTTATTTATTTATAGATGTATCTATTCATATATTTATTTATTTGGAGTAATAAGTTTCTGATTTTTTCTAGGGGATGACTCTTGAGAGAGGCAGTAGAGCTTAGCATTAAGCATGGCACTCCAGAATGGGGATATGAAAGTAGTGCTAAAAAATCCTGTAATTTCCTATAGACCCTCATTTTAGTAATTTTATACTGTAGTTGATTAGATACCTACCACCCATTTTTATTAATGTTAGAGCTGGAGATAGGTGTCTTGAATATAAATATTGAATTTCTTGAATATTAATACTTGCCACCCCAATAAAACTACTTTTTGTAACAGGCATTTCTAAAGTAATACAGGGTTTTCAGAGACTGCTTTATCTTATAACTCTACTTGGTGTCTGTTTATGCCCTTGCTGATTACATATTACAATACTTTGGAGAAAAAATAATTTGCATCTTTAATGCCCACTATTAAATATATACTTCTACATACACACTTGCCACTTTTCTGCAAATTTGTGATTATTTCAAAATTTTATGTACATAAATATATATGTAAGTGTATATGTGTACATATGTACAACATATGTAATTGTGTATATATATATATATATATATAAATTTGAAACAACCACTAATTTACAGAATAGTATCATACAGAAGCAGTGAAGCAGTTGGAGACCTGTTGTCTCATTATCTCTGAAACTTTAATGTCGATCCTATAAATAAAGACACAATGCAATAGTCAAAATTGAGAAATTAACATTGATAAATTAATACCGTCTAATTCAGATGTCACCGGTTGTCACAATACTGTCTAGTTCAGAATTATCTGTTGCATTCTCTTGTCATGCTTCTCAGTCTCTCTCCTTCAGTCTGGAATAGATCCTTAGTCTTCTTTTCACACACCTGAGCTTCTTGTGGATTACAGGATAGTTAATTTTGCAGGAAATCCCAAGTTTAGGTTTGTTTAGGATTTACTCGAGATTAGATTTGAGCCGTGTCTTTGGCAGGGACTTAGCTTGCCTTGTTCCTGATGGTGTTCACTTTGTGGTGTTCTCCAAGCTTCTCGATGATAAACTACTTGTGTTCCTTTTGTGATTACCTATTTTGTGGGGAGGCACTTTGAAACTATGTATATGAGTTTTTTTTATTGTTGTGTAATAAATTACTGCAATATTTTGAGGCTTGAAAGAACAAATACTGCTTTACCCAGTTTCTGGGGGTTAGGAATCTAGGAACAGCTTAGCTAGATGGTTCTCGGTCTAGATCTCTTATGAAGCTGTCCTCAAGATATCAGCCAGGGTTTTAGTCAGTTGGACAAGTGGGACATGAGGGTCTTGATTGGGCCTGTTTCCCAAAAAGGCTTACTTGGCTGTTGACTGGAGGTCACAGTTCCTTGGGGTTGTTAACAGGAAGCCTCATTTCTAGCCATGCATATCTGTCCATAGGGCAGCTTGCATGTTCCTACAGTATTCAGTGGTGATCTGAGACAAGGCTGAAGCCACTATGTTTTTTATGACCCAACCTTCAAACTTGTATACTGTCCTTATTCTGTTCATTACATGTAAACCATTAGTCTAGTCCACAGCTAAGGAAGGGGAGAATTAGGCTCCATGTTTTAAAGAAAGTGTCAAAGAATTTGTTGGAATATTTTAAAACATCATACTGTGTATATCTGTAAGGACTGTTGGTTTCCTGTTTTATTCAACAGGTTATTAGAGTTCATTCTTCTCATTTGATATTTCAGTTGTCCACAGTTTGGCCAGTGAGACTTGTCTCACTTCAAGTTGGCCTCTATTTTTTTATATATATATATTCTTGTCATTCTTGAAGATTATTTATTTATTTATTTGACAGAGAGAGATCACAAATAGGCAGAGAGGTAGGCAGAGAAAGAGGGGGAAGCACACCCCCCACTGAGCAGAGAGCCTGATATGGGACTTGATCTCAGGACCCCGAGATCATGACCCAAGCCAAAGGCAGAGGCCCAACCCTCTCAGCCACCCAGGCACCCTCTTGTCATTCTTTACATACTTCCTTGCTTTCTTGTATGAGATGTTCCAGGCTTGGGATGCCTGGGTGGCTCAGTTGGTTAGGTGTCTGCCTTCAGCGTGGGTCATGATCTCAGGGTCCTGGGATGGAGCCCTACACTGGGCTCCATGCTCGGCAGGGAGCCTGCTTCTCCCTCTGCTTGTATTCTATCTCTCTGACAAATAAATAAATAAAATCTTTAAAACAAAAATGGTCCAGTCTTTTTCTTCTTTAATTAAAAAAATTGATATGTGATTCACATATCATAATATTCACTGTTTCAAAGTATACAGTTCAGTGGTTTTTACTATATTCAGAAAGTTGTGCATCAGACTCTCTAGTTCTAAAACATTTAACCACTTTATTTTTTTTAAGATTTTATTTATTTATTTGACAGGGAGAAACACAGCTAGAGAGGGAACACAAGCAGAGAGACTGAGAGAGGGAGAAGTAGGCTTCTGGCTGAGCAGGCAGCCCGATGTGGGGCTAGATCCCAGGTCTCCAGGATCATGACCTGAGCCGAAAGCAGTTGCTTAACCAACTGAGCCACCCAGGTGCCCCCATTTAACCACTTTAAAAAGTAACTCTGTTCCTAGTGGCAGTTATTCCTCATTTCTTCCTTCCTCTCCAGCCCCTGGGAATCACTAATCTACCTTCTACCTCTATAGATTTTCGTATTCTGGCCATACCATATAAATAGAATAATAAATTATGTGGCTTTTGGTGTCACTTAGCATATAATTTTCATGGTTTATACATATGGTAGCATGAATCATTACTTCATTTTATGATGTTCCATTGTGTAGATATGCATTTTGTTTATCTGTTAATTCACTGAAGGACCTTCAGATGGTTTTTTACCTTTTAGCTATTATGTGTAATGCTGTGAACATTTGTATATAAGCCTTTGTATGGACATACGTTTTTAGTTCTCTTGCTTCTAAGATTATCTTGTGTTTTTCCTTCCCTAGCCTTGGAATCAGCCATTTCTCTAAAAAACCTTGGCTTTTTGGGTTTTTTTTTTTAGTGGAAAATAAGATTGAGAAACAAAGGTCTGGGTACTACTTGTGCTCCTTGCTATTAGGATATCATTGATTTTAGGCCCTCTGAGTGGACAGAGCTAGGAAGTATATACATATTTGTAAAGGGATGCATACATACATACTCATATAAAATACAGATACATTTTTGTATATGTATTTATTTTTATATCCATATATATTAAAAAGCATAAAGTCATACCACTACCCCCAATTCTAATCCTACAAGATAGGGTTCATTCTAGTTTTCTCCCTCACTATATTTGTATTTCTTTTCCGTTTCTGTGGGACTACCTCCTATTATCCTTAATTAATTAATTTATTTGATCAGTCCCTGTTAGTAACTAGTCTCTCATCTCTGCTTAAACCCTCTCCTCTGTGCAAATGACTTTCTTACCCCTGTTGGGCTTTGATACTCCATACCCAGCTGCCTTTCTTCATACTTCCTTAACCTCAGATACCTTCCTTAACCTCAGGCTCTACTCCATGCTAGATTGACCCCCACATGGTTACCCTCCTACCCCGTTTAGGCTTCTGTATTGTACATTAGGCCTCCTCTCCATATGGATGCCATCCTCACTTTGCTTGTGCTCTGACTCCCAGGGCTAGACTATCCTCCACAGGTATGCCCTCCCCTCCTGCTGTGCTCGTACACCTCTTTCCAGGCCACCTCTCCATGTGAGTACCCTATTTTCCCTGCTCTTACAGCTCACCATGGACAGCTTCAACACACTCTTGTTCTAACCTCCACACCAGGCATGTCCCTTCATGCCTGTCATACTTCTTGCCCTCTGTCACCCCAAAATACATGAACCTGCTCTGATCACCTCCACACAGATACAGCTTCTTTACCATATGTGGGTTTCAACAGCCCCTCAGGAAGCCACCTCCTCCCTGTGGATGTCTCACAAAAGCCCTCACACCCCTCCTAGCTAACATATCTTCTTTCCCTCCTGGCAGAGATGCCTACTATGCACCATGTTCTGCTTTAGGATTGAACTGTATAGGAAAGAATGGAAGAAGAGCACCTTTGCTTTATCCTTGAACTGTTTATTGTTTTGTTTTTGGTTTTTTCTTGCGCTTCCTTCACATTTGTTTTCTTGCCTTTGAATAGTTAAAATTAACTTTCCCTAATTTCCATTTCACAAATCTGTTTTATATTTTTGCACATACGTGTTCTTCCTTCCTTTCTTCCTTCCCTTCTCTTTCTTGTGTGGGTATATGTTTCCCACTATGAAGATTATGGTTTTTATAAGTAGATATTCTCTAATCTACCAGGAAAAATCGTTACTCTAATAGGAGGAAATTACTAAATAAGTATGTTACCAAATGTCTGAGGCTAAGTAATGTACCAAACTTGTATCCTAATAGGCTTCCATCTAATTCCAGGGCTACTATAAAAATATGGAGCATTCTGTAAGGGAAGGATTTGCCCCGAAAATCATTCTGTTTGGCATTAGTTCTCTCCTTGTGATTTGTTTTTATCATTTTTTAATATTGAAAGCATTAGCTTTTATTTTTTATTTTATTTTTATTTAAATTTTATTTATTTATTTATTTATTAATTATTTATTTATTTATTTATTTGAAAGAGAGAGAGAGAGAGCATGAGCAGGAGAAACGGTAGAGGGGAGGAGAAGCAGACTCCCTGCTAATAAACAGGGATCCTGATGTGGGGCTCGATTCCAGGACCCTGAGATCATGACCTGAGCTGAAGTCAGACAGTTAACCTCTTGAACCATCCAAGCATCCCGAAAGCATTAGCTTTTATTTTATTTTCTTTTAAAGATTTTATTATTTGGCAGAGAGACAGCAAGAAAGGGAACACAAGCAGGGGGAGTGGAAGTGGGAGAGGGAGAAGCAGGCTTCATGCTGAGCAGGGAGCCCGATGTGGGGCTTGATCCCAGGACCCTGGTATCATGACCTGAGCTGAAGGCAGACGCTTTACTGACCCAAGGATGCAGGTGCCTCAAGCACTGGCTTTTAAATTAAGTCCATCCAGTAAATAACCTTTGGAAAATTAATTGTTGTTTTCTTCAAAATATTTAGAAGTCCGAGTATGGGGTGTCTGGGTGGCTCAGTTGTTAAGCATTAGTCTTTAGCTCAAGTCTGCTCAGTGGGGAGCCTGCTTCTCCCTCTCCTCCCCACTTGTGCTCTCTCTGTCTCTCTCACTCACTCTCTCCCTCTCAAATAAATAAATAAAATTTTAAAAACAAATTCAAATGTAAGAAAGCACTATTGATGAGAAAGGTCTACCATATGGTACAATTTAATAGTTGTTCCATATTTTTTTTTAAAGATTTTATTTATTTGACAGAGAGAAACACAGCCAGAGAGGGAACACAAGCAGGGGGAGTGAGAGAGGGAGAAGCAGGCCTCCTGCCGAGCAGGGAGCCCAATGTGGGGCTCGATTGCGGGTCTCTGGGATCATGACCTGAGCTGAAGGCAGTCACTTAACCAACTGAGCCACCCAGGCATCCCTCCATATGTTTTTATTATATGTTAGTCTATTTGTGTGTCAGTATATTGCATTTAATTTTCTAAAAATTGGAATGAGTTGGGATGCCTGGGTGGCTCAGTTGTTAAGCGTCTGCCTTCAGCTCAGATCATGATCCTGGAGTCCTGGGATCTAGCTCTGCATTGGACTCCCTGCTTGGCGGGAAGTCTGCCTTCCTCTCTCACTCCCCCTGTTTGAGTTCCCTCTTTAGCTGTGTTTCTGTCTGTCAAATAAATAAATAAAACCTTAAAAAAAAAAAGAAAAAGAAAAATTGGAATTAGTCAAATTGGTATGTTTTTATATGGATAAAAGGAACTTATGCATCACCATATTCTAAAGAATTTGTATGTCACAATGAGGTACAGATAGTTAGAAGAATTTTTATCAGTATGAAGTTTTTAGAATGATCATCTAAGAACTGAAAAAAACAGAATTGGATAAATAACACTTCTATATAAATACCTTTCAGGTGTTTCTGCCCAGTTTTCCTTCATAGTCAGATGCTTTGGGAGCTGGTCCTGTTGGGGGAGCCCCTCGTGGTCATGGCACTGTCACCATCAGAGTCATCAGAGACTGTATTGGCACTTGTTAAGTGAGTATATTTGGTTCCTGATGGTAGCAGTTGCAGCATTTTTCCATCTGGGATATACTTGCATCCTCATTGCATTGATCCACACAAGCCCCTTCCTTGTAAGAAGGCTCTGCTCATTATAGTACTGTTTCATGGATGAGAAAATTAATTCAGTCTCCATGAGGCTGGAACCATGTTTTGGTTTTTCTGAGCAACAAACATTCATTCACTTAGACAAAGTTGGCATCTAAGAAATATTAGTTGTGTGAATGGTCAGTGTCTAGTGAAAAACATATAACTAGGATATCAGAGTGCCAGAACTTTATCCCATCTTCTGCCCCAAGTCCAGTGTTCTTTCAACACATCATTCCATGTTATTATGTATTTCCATTTGTATTTCTGGCTTCCTAAAATGAGTTTACTGTTTACTGAAATAAATAAGTTAGTAATCCCATTGTGGGAATACCATGTGTATTGATGTTTTATAGTTATTGAATAGGGCCTTTGTGTCCTTTGTTTTAAATGTTCTTCTTGCTCCACAGCTGTATTTCTCCATTAAAGTACTTCAGTGACTTCCGACCGTATTTCACTATTCATGACAGTGAATTCAAAGAATATACTACTCGTACTCAAGCCCCGTGAGTAAACAAACCAACTACTATTGACCAAATATTAACCTGTGTAATCAAATTATGTAAAATTAAATCTTAAACTTATTGGCATCTTGATTTTACAAAAGAAGGTTTGAGGAGCTGCTTATAATACCTGTACATTTCAATTGTCAATCTTAGTTTCTTTGAATGATTTTATTTATTAGTGGAAGCTGTACTGTCATTAATTTAATCCATCCGTTTTCTTGCCTTACTTCAGGGCCTCTTACAGCAGCAGTTAGCTCTCAGTGCTCTGTAACTTCCTTTCCCTTCTTCCTCTTCGTTGAACTGGCATGGAAACATGAAAAGTCTTCCCAATATGTCAAAGGGAAAAAAATTATCTTTCCCTTTCCCTTTTAGCTCTTGCTCTATTGCTCACTTTCTTTAAATAGCTAAACTTCTAGAATAACAACAACAAATCTCCATTTACTGTCTCTACTTCTTGGTTTTGTGGTTGCTTCTCAGTCCATTGCAGATTGATTTCTCCACTTCCAGTGAAGTCATTCTTGGCAAGAGTCATCAAGATCCTCTCCCTGCCCGATCCCATAGATACATTATTGCCCTATTTCTTCTGCCTTCCCTTTCTTATACCATTTAAGCTGTTGACCTTGAAAGCATTTTTTTAAAAAGATTTTATTTATTTTTGAGAGCGAGCGAGCACACCCCCGAGTGAGGGGAGGGACAGAAGGAGAAGCAGGCTCCCCCCGAGCAGGGAGCCCAGTATGGGACTCTATCCCAGGATCCCGGGATCATGACCTGAGCCAAAGGCTTAACTGACTGAGCCACCCAGGCGTCCAAACTTGAAAGCATTTTAATCCTTGATGTCACTCTCACCTGGCTTTCTGGTGATGTATCTCCTGTGCAGAAAGGTCTGTCTGCCAGCACCTTAAATGTTGGTGTTCTCCAGTCCTGTGTTCTGGGATCTGATATCAGACTGATAATTCTTTCTGAGCAATCTTATCTGTACCTACAGCCTCTGTTAAGACCCATATACTGGTGATTGAAATTTATCTGTCTAGTCCAGATCTTTGCAAGGTGCAGACCTGTATGTCCAGAGTTTTGCTGTTTTTTTACCACTTTACCACCTAGACATCTTAATGGCATTTGAAACTAAATGTATATAAACTGAATTCTTTCTGTTTCCTTGTTTTTGTCCCTAAACCCATGAATGGTATTACGTTTTACTTAGTTATCAAAAATCTAAATTGTCATAAATTTCTCCTTTCCATGTTCCACATCAAGTTTTACCAAATTCTGTCAGTTCACCACCATTAAATCTCTCATAATACCTTATGTTACCTGCTTTCCAGAAGTCTCTTCCCAGTCTTACTGCTTCCAGTCTTTGTCATATCTGCTGTTGCTTTCTCCCAAACCCCTTCCCCTCCTTGTAGGGCATCTTCCAAATTTCCCCTAGAGTGATCTTCCTACATTTTCGTTCATGTGGCATCCTTCCATTTGGTTCTGTAGTACCTTCCATTGGCCTACAAGATTTTTTTTTTAAGGTTTTATTTATTTATTTGACAGAGAGAAACACAGCTAGAGAGGGAACACAAGCAGGGGGAGTGAGAGAGGGAGAAGCAGGCTTCCTGCTGAGCAGGGAGCCTGATATGGGGCTCGATCGTGGGTCTCTAGGATCATGACCTGAGCCGAAGGCAGACGCTTAATAACTGGACCACCTAGGTGCCCCTGCCTACAAGATTTTTAAACTTCTTAGCATATTAACTTGGCACTTAATAAACTTCTTAACATATTAACTTAGTACTTAATAATCTGACCAACATCTGCCCATCTACTTTCATTTCCGTCTCTTAATCCATCACTTTTTATGATGTGGAAATGCTAAGCTCTTTGTAGTTCTTCAAGCATACCGTGATCTCACTTCATTCCTTTGCTCATACTTTTTGTTCTGGAACACCTTTACCTCCCTTATCCACTTGGGGTAGGACTTCTGTTCATATTCCATATCTTTATGCAAATGTCATCTCTTTGGTGAAGATGTCTTTGTTTTTTGTTTTGTTTTGTTTTTAGAGATTTATTTACTCTAGGGAGAGAGAGCGCATATGCACATGCAAGGCAGGGAGGGACAAAGAGGGAGGGAATTGTCAAGCAGACTCCCTGATGAGTGTGGAGCCCTACATGGGGCTTAGTCTTAGGACCCCAAGATCATGACCTCAGCTGAAATCAAGCCAGATGCTTTACTAGTTGTGCCACCCAGGCGCGCCCCTGGTGAAGCTGTCTTCGAATCCCCTGGTAGACATAGTTTCTCCTTGGTAATTGTTGTGTGTTTTATACTACCTTCTCTCTTTCCTAATTTTGACATTGTAATTGGGTATGTATCCCTTTCTTCCTGTATGCTTTTAAAAAGATCATGTCTTTTCACCTGTACACGCGTAGTGATAACCATGGTGCCTGGCGTATAGTTGTTACATAATGCATTGAGTGAAGGAAAAGATAATCTATTGTTCAATTTAAAGAAATTATAAACTATTCTTCACTGGAACATTTGTCTTTTTCTCACTTTGTTTCTGTTTTGTTTTTATGTAGGCCTTCTGTCATCTTAGGAGTAACCAACCCTTTTTTTGCGAAAACACTCCAGCACTGGCCACACATTATTCGAATAGGAGACCTTAAACCTGCAGGTAAAGTATAAACGCAGTGTTCTGTTTTTAGTATGTTAGTTGGCTGAGCAGGTTCATTTCTTCCCCTTTGTTTTCATCTCTTGATTACTTTTTAATTATGTTGATGGTAACCTTTTTGGAGGCAATCTCAATAAGGGCCTTTGGAGAAGAGTTTAACTCCCCACTAAAAGTATACAGATTCTTACATGTGTAACCGGTTCCTCATGTTCTCCTATCAAAAATTGCACTTCTAGTGTTATAAACATGGAATGAATTATAACACAATGAAACCTCAAAAATTTGAGCAACTTTTTGTATATGGATAAGCCCAATTAAACAAGGATTTCTAACACTGCTTGAATAAACCTTGTAGAAGCTAGAATTACTCACTTTGGCACAAAAGTCTCTCTGGGTCTCAAAAAAGTATACATTTCTCTGGCAGTGGTATTGATTAAGGAAGTGGTAAAAGGTTGTGCTTTCCTTGAGCTATTATTTCCTTGAGCTACTATTTTGCTCGTAGTAACTATTTAATAGGTGTATTTAAAAGAGTAAATTAATTCAGAGGTGGAACTTTTGTTAACTTAGATGACAATTTAATGGTATCTCTGACATTCCTCACTTGACATTCCTGAGTTTTCTACTGAATTAGTGAGACTTGAGATACTGAAAATATTTTTAATAACTTTATGATGTGTTACTTCTAAAGACTTCTTTTGGTATACACAGGTATATTACAAATATTATTTAATAATTTATGAGACATCCTTTCTGGTGTATACATAAATCAGGATAGATATGTTAGACTCAGGCAATAAAGATTTATTTTTTATTTTTAAAGATTTTATTTATTTATTTGTGACAGAGAGAGAGTGAGAGGGAGAGCATGAGCAGGGTGAGGGACAGAGGGAGACAGATGTGGGCTTGGTCCTGGGACTCCGGAAATGAAGGCTGACAGTTGGTCAATTAACTGAGCCACCCAGGCACCCCCAGCAATAACAATTCAAGTCATATTATTTATGAACATTATTTAGACTTGATATTATGCTGAAATCCTTAGAAGCCTTAAGAAATAGAAGGAAGAGCTAATAGCTTCACTTTGGCTGTCAGATCTCTGTGTTTTTAGGGAGAACATCCTCTTTAAGCCTCATATTTTTTATCTACTGAGAGATTAAACAGTTCCTTACTCATGACATTCTGTAAATGTCAGAGTCACCTGCCATTTCACTGGTGCCCTCTCTGATTTAATGATAATGTAGAGTCTTAGCTATGAGAAGATAGGAAATAGTTTTCAAAATCTTTTTTTTTTTTTTAAAGATTTTATTTAAAGAGAGAGAACGAACAGGGGGGAGAGATGGAGGAAGAGGGAGAAGCAGACTGCTGAGCAGGGAGCCCGATGCGGGACTCAGTCCCAGGACTCTGAGATCGTGACCCAAGCCAAAGGCAGATACTTAATGACTGAGGCACCCATGCGCCCCCCCCGAGTTTTTAAAATCTTAATTTAATATTGACATTTATTTTTATGGTTTTGTCCTACTAATCTAGACTGATTAGTTGTGGTATAGTTGATTAATGTTTAATATCTTTTTCCAATAGAAAAGACTCTGTTGTGGCTTTAAGTAGAGGAACTTCTGCATAAAATCAGTGGTAAAGGATAGTGTGTTTAACTTTATAAGAAACTGCCAAACTGTTTTCCAAAGTAACTCACAGGTTTTTTTTTTTTTGTTTTGTTTTGTTTTTGTTTTTGTTTTTTAAGATTTTATTTATTTGACAGAGAGAGGCACAGCAACAGAGGGAACACATGCAGGGGGGGAATGGGAGAGTGAGAAGTAGGCTCTCCACTGAGCAGGGAGCCAGATGTGGGGTTCGATCGCAGGACCCTAGGATCATGACCTGAGCAGAAGGCAGATGGTTAATGACTGAGCCATCCAGGCACCCTCTGGCCCACCATTTTTACACTAAAAAAAACTTTTTTAAAGTTTATTTGTTTTTAAGTTTTTATTTAAATTGCAGTTAGTTAGGGCACCTGGGTAGCTCAGAGGGTTGAGCCTCTGCTTTTGGCTCAGGTCATGATCTCAGGGTCCTGGGATCAAGTCCCGTGTCAGGCTTCCTGCTCAGCGGGGAGCCTCCTTCTCCCTCTTTCTCTGCCTGCCTCTCTGCCTATTTGTGATCTCTCTCTCTGTCAAATAAATAAATAAAACCTTAAAAAAAATAAATTGCAGTTAGTTAAAATACAGTGTAGTATTAGTTTCAGGTGTACCATATAATGATTCAGCCCTTCTATACATCACCTAGTGCTCGTCACAAGTGCCCTTCTTCATCCCCATCACCCCTTTCACCCACTGTCCCCCCGCAAACTCTTCTCTGGTAACCTTCAGTTTTTTCTCTATAGTTAAGAGTCTGTTTCCTGGTTTGCCTCTCTCTCTCTTTTCTTTTTTTCCCACCTATGGTCATTTGTTTCTTAAATTCCACATATGAGTGTAGTTCACTTAATACAATATTCTCTACACCTAGGTTGGGGCTTGAACCCATACCCTGAGATCAAGAGTTGCACACTCTTCTGACCAAACCAGCCAGGCACACCTCATTTTACATTCTTACCAGCACTCTATAAGGGTTCCTATTTCTTCACATCCCTGCCATCAGCATTTGTTACTGTCTTTTTAATTATAGCCATTTAGTAGGTTTGAAATAGTGGCTTTCTGGGCGCCTGGGTGGCTCAGTTGGTTGGGCGACTGCCTTTGGCTCGGGTCATGATCCCGGAGACCCGGGATTGAGTCCCACATCGGGCTCCCTGCTCAGTGGGAAGCCTGCTTCTCCCTCTCTCACTCCCCCTGATTGTGTTCCCTCTCTAGCTGTGTTTCTTGCTGTCAAATAAATAAAATCTTTAAAAAAAAAAAAGAAAAAAAAGAAATAGTGGCTTTCATTTGCTTTGCCCTACCAAATAATGATGTTGAGCATCTTTCCATCTACTTGTTAGTCATTCATATATCTTCTTGAATGAAATGTTGATTGAAATCATCTTTTGCCAATTTTTTAAAAAGATTTTTATTTATTTGACAGAGAGAAACACAGCCAGAGAGGGAACACAAGCAGGAGGAGTGAGAGAGGGAGAAGCAGGCTTCCTGCTGAGCAGGGAACCCGATGTGGGACTCAATCCCGGGTCTCCAGGATCATGACCCGAGCCGAAGGCAGTCGCTTAACCAACTGAGCCACCCAGGCGCCCCAGTCTTTTGCCAATTTTAGTTAGGTTACTTGTCTTACTATTCAGCTGTAAGAGATCTTTATGTATTTTGGGTACAAGTCTGTTTTTAGACATATGACTCACAAATATTTTCTCATGGTATTTGGTTTCTTTTTTGTTTTCCTAATGGTTTCTTTTGAAGTGCAAAAGTGTTTTTTTGTCCCAGTTTTTTAAATAATAATATATTTTATTTTTTTAGTGTTCCAAGATTCACTGTTTATGCCCCACACACAGTGCTCCATACAAGATGTGCCCTCCTTGGGGCGCCTGGGTGGCTCATTTCGTTAAGCGACTGCCTTCGGCTCAGGTCATGGTCCCGGAGTCCCGGGATCGAGTCCCACATCAGGCTCCCTGCTCGACAGGAAGCCTGCTTCTCCCTCTCTCACTCCCCCTGCTTATGTACCCTCTCTGGCTGTGTTTCACTCTGTCAAATAAATAAAATCTTTAAAAAAAAAAAAAAAAAAAAGATGTGCCCTCCTTAATACCCATCACCAAGCTCACCCATCCCCCTACCCTCTCCCTTCCAAAACCCTCAGTTTGTTTCTCTGAGTCCAAAGTGTCTCATGCTTCATCTCCCTCTCTGATTTACCCCAGTTCACATTTCCTTTCCTTTCCTTCTCCCACTGTCCTTCATGTTATTACTTATGCTCCACAAGTAAGTGAAACCATATACTTGACTTCCTCTGCTTGGCTTATTTCACTCCAATCTCATCCATGTTGCTACAAAAGTTGGGTATTCATCCTTTCTGATGGAGGCGTGGTATTCCATTGTATATATGGACCATATCTTCTTTATCCATTCATCTGTTGAAGGGCATTTTAGCTCTACAGCTTGGCGATTGTGGCCATTGCTGCTATGAACACTGGGGTACATATAGCCCTTCTTTTCACTACATCTGTGTCTTTGGGGTAAATACCCAGTAGTGCAATTGCAGGGTCATAAGGTAGCTCTATTTTTAATTTTTTAAGGAATTTCCACACTGTTTTCCAAAGCGGCTGCACCAACTTGCATTCCCACCAGCAGTGTAAGAGGGTTCCCCTTTCTCCACAGCCTCTCCAACACTTGTTTCCAATCCTGTTAATTTTGGCCATTCTAACTGGTGTAAGGTGGGATCTCAGTGTGGTTTTGATTAGAATTTCCCTGATGGCTAATGATGACGAACGTTTTTTCATGTGCCCATTAGCCATTTGTATTTCTCCCCAGTTTGATTGAGATGTACTTGACAACACTGTGTAAGCTTAGGATATACAGCATAATGACTTACATATGTTGTGAAATGATTGCTGCAATAAGTTTAGCTAATATCTGTCACCTTGTACAGATACCAAAAAAATAAATGGAAAATAGTGTTCTTTCCTTGTGATGAGAACTTTTAGGATTTACTCTTTTAGCAGTTTTCAAACATATTCCTATACAGCAGTGTTAACCTTAGTCATTGTGTTGTCATCGTGTATCTGCATTACATCCCCCAAACTTAATTTATCTTATAACTATAAGTTTGTACCTTTTGACCACTTTCATCCATTTCCCTCACACCTAACCCCTCACTTTGGGTATCTACAAAAATATGTTTAATTTTCATGAAGTCTAGTTTATCAGTTTTTTTTTTTCTGTAGATTAGCCTTTTGATACTGTGTTTAAGAACTCATTGCCCAATGCAGGGTTACAAGGATTTTCTCCTGTGTTTTCTTCTAAGAGTTTTATTTATTATGTTGGCACCTACATTTAAGTCTGTGAACCACTTTAGTTACTTTTTGTGGGTTAAGGGTCCAAAATCTTTTTTACATGCTGCTATTCAGTTGCCTTAGCACTTTTGGTGAAGACTATTTTTTTTTTCTATTGAATTCATTAGTACCTCTGGAAGTCAACACTAAGCAGTGTCTTGATTACTGTAGTTTTATAGTAAGATTTGAAATCAGGAGGTGTAAGTCTTTTAACAATGTTCTTCTTAAAAAACAAAAAAAAAAACAAAAAAACAAAACAAAACAATGTTCTTCTTTTCCAAAATTGTTTTGGTTATTCTTGGTGTTTTGCATTTCCATGTAAATTATAGGATCACTTTGTTAATTTCAGCAGACGCCTAGCTGGGATTTTGATAGGAATTGTGTTAATATGTAGTAAATTTGGGGGGTTTTTTGGAGTCTTCCAATCCAGGAACTAGAGATGTATTCTGTTGTTTAGGTCTTCTTTGTAGTTTTCTTTTTCAAGTTTCTTTGTTTGTTTTTTATTTGAGAGAGAGTGAGAGTGAGAGCACAAAAAGGGGGCTCAGCAGAGGGAGAGGGAGAAGCAGGCTTCTCATTGAGCAGGGAGCCCGATGCAGGGCTCGATCCAGGGATTGTGACTTGAGCCAAAGGCAGGCACTTAACTGACTGAGCCACCCAGGAGCCCCTGTAGTTTTCAGTGTACAAATCTAATTGTGATGTTACATAAAGGTTTTTTCATAAATGTCATTCAGTAGATTGAGGAAGTGCCTTTCTATTTCTAATTTGTTGAGAATGATTATCATGAATTGGTGTTAAATTTTGTGAAATGCTTTTTCTATATCTATGGAGATTGTCATGTGGTTTTTGTCCATTATTAATAGAGCATATTAATTGCATTTTGGGTGATAAACAAACCTTGTATTCTTTGGATAAATCCCATTTGGTCATGGTATATAATCCTCTTTATATGTTGCTGGATTTGATTTGCTCTTTTTTGTTGTTGTTGTTGTTGAGCATTGTTGCGTCTCTATCTATGTGGGATATCAGTCTGGTTTCTTTTCTTGTGATGTCTTGCTAACTAATATTCTTGTTACTCTGAGAAGCCTCTTCCGGCAAGTGAAGTTACCATTTATAAAGAAGGCCTAAGACCAAGGGAGGGGAGGGGACAGTTCTTGAATTGCTTTTTCAAAGTGGGCATAAGGGCTGATATGGAATAATTAGACCTTATTTTCAGCAGCCTACTTTAGAGACAAGCTGCTATGTTGTCTCTGATTATTTCCATAACCAGCTTATTTGAACCATGTCATCAGTTATCATTTTTTTCTGCAGGAAAGCAATGGCGATATCTGGAAGCATTATGCTTTATAGATTCTTAGTGGTCACTGAGGAGTGAATGCTAGAGGTTGTCAGTGTCCTGAGTTTGGTCCTTGTTCAGTTAATGGAGAAAATATGTTATGAACTAAGGCACCAGGGGTAATTTGATGATTTGGGGCAAGACTTTAACGTCTGACTGTTTCTGGGACTGGCAGGTCTTATATGAGCACAATTCTTAACAGAAGTGCAAAATTTCATTAAGTTTAGTGTGTTTATGATACTTTCCCCCACTTACCTTAAAAGTTGTTTTATTGTGGTAAAATATACATAACCTAAAATATAACATTTTAACTAGTATTAAGTATTTAATTCACTTAAAAATAATACAATGAAAAATATAATAATACAGTGGCATTAAGTATATTCATAATGAGCAACCATCACCAATATCCATTCCCAGAACTTCTTCAACATTCCAAACAGAAGGATTTAGATTTAGTTCACCCAGGGGGAGGTAGGTGGGAAGTTGGGGTAATTGGGTGACAGGCATTAAAGAGGGCACTTGATGTAATAAGCACTGGGTGTTCTGTGCAACTGATGAATCACTAAATTCCACCACTGAGGGGCACCTGGGTGGCTCAGTTGGTTAAGCGACTGCCTTTGGCTCAGGTCATGATCCCGGAGACCCGAGATCGAGTCCCACCTCGGGCTCCCTGCTCGGCAGGAAGCCTGCTTCTCCCTCTCTCACTCCCCCTGCTTGTGTTCCCTCTCTGGCTGTGCTTCTCTCTGTCAAATAAATAAAATCTTTAAAAAATAAAAATAAGTAAAAATAAAAATAAATTCTACCGCTGAAACTAATAATACACTATATGTTAATTAAATTGAATTTTAAATAAAAATTTTTTAAAAAACAACACAGTGGCATTAGATATATTCATAAGATGCAACCATCTATCACTATCAGTTCCCCAACTTCTTCGTCATCCCAAACAGAAAGAAGGATTTGGATGTAGTTCACCCAGATCCAAAACCCATTAAACAATAGCTCATCAGTTATTGCATCCCCCAGTCCTTGGTAACTTCTGTTCTAATTTCTGTTTCTATAAAGTTGACTCTTCTACATATTTCATATATGTGGAATCATGTAATATTTGTCTTTTGGTGTCTGGCATATGTCACTGTTTTCAGGGTTTATGTATGTTATATAATGCAGAAGAACTTCATTCCCTGCTCCCCCTTTTTTAATTGCAGTGGGACGCCTGGGTGGCTCAGTTGATTAAGTGGCTGCCTTTGGCTCAGGTTATGATCTCCGGGCCCTGGGATCGAGTCCCACCTCAGGCTCCCTGCTCACTGGGGAGTCTGCTTCTCCCTCTGCCTGCCGCTCCCACTGCTTCTGCTCTCTCTTTCTCTCTGACAAATACATAAATAAAATTTTTTTAAAAAATTGCAGTAAAATATATATAATATGAAATTTACCTTCTCAGCCATTTTTTAAATGGCATTAAGTGTATTCACATTGTTGCACTATAATCACCACCATCCACTCACAGTGCTCTTTCCATCTTGCAGAATTGAAACTCTTTACCCATTAAGCAATAACTTCCCAACACTTCTTTCTCCATTCACCCTGCCTCAGCCCTTAGCAACTACCTGTCTACTTTCTGTCAATAGGAATTTGACTCAGGTATTTCATATAAGTGGAACTCTGCCTTATTTGTCCTTATTTGTCCTGACGGGCTTATTTCGCTTAGCATAACATCCTCAAGGTTCATTCATGTTGTAATGTGTCAGTGTCTTTCCTTTTTAAGACTTAATAATATTCCATTGTGTGCATGTACCACATTTATCCATTTATCTGTCCATGGACACTTGGGTTGCTTCCATCTTTGAGCTATTGCAAATAAAACTTCTGTGAACATGGACCTACAGATACTTCTTTGAGTCCTTGCTTTCACTTCTTTTGAGTACCTATCCACAAAAGTGGGGTTTTCAGACCATGTAGCCGTTAGTGTTTAATTTTTTGAGAAACTGCCATACTGTTTTTATTTTCCATTCTCACCAGCAGTGCACAAGGGTATCATTTTCTCCATATCCTTGCCAACACCAGTTATTATTATTTTTTTTATGGTAGTCTTTCTAATGGATGTGAGGTGGTATCTTACTGAGGTTTTGATATGTATTTCCCTAATGCTTAGTAACGTTGAGCTTCTTTTCATGTATTTATTGGCCATCTGAATAACTTCTTTGGAGATTTATCTTTCCAATTCCTTTTTTAATCAGATTGTTTTGTTATTGTTGAGTTGTTAGAGTTCTTTATATTCTGGGTACCAATCCCTTATCAGATAAGTGCTTTGTAAATATTTTCTCCCTTTCCGTGTGTTGTCTTGCCATTTTCTCATTGATAATCTCCTCTGATGCACAAAAGTTTTAAGTTTTGATGAAGTCCAGCTTTTTTGGTATTTCTTTTATCTCCTCTGCTTTTGGTTTCATATTAATGAAAATCCATTTATCTATTATAATAAACTATCCATTAATTTATGAGTGTAAGGTATGTATCTTGTGGCATTTTTCTGCCCATTTATCTCAAGGCCAGGACCACTGCATTTGCTGCACAAGTTATGAAACACAACAGCCCGTCTTAGGATCTGTCTTTGAAAATTCAAGACTATATGAAAGGGTCAGTAAAACTGCAGAAAAAGTATATTCTGCAGGACTAGCAGGGAAGGCACAGCAAAACTGAGATTCATAACTTTACCGGAAACATACATTTAGTTTTAACCCTGTAGAGGGATCTTTCCTCCTGCTGTAAAAGGATCCTTTCTTCTGGATTATACCTACTTTTAGTTCACCCAAGTTCTATTAAATAGAGAGATATAATGTTAAGATGATGGTACTTAACAAATATTCCTCAAAGCAAAAGTAATCCTATTGGTCTATACTGGAATAAATTATAAACTGATAATTTCTGACCAGAAATTGGGTTTGGTGATTTCACTAAAGGTAAAATATTTGGCCTAAATGTGGAAGATTCTAATGCCCATATACAGAGGTACAGTAGTGATGCTGTTAATTTAGTAATGTTAAACCCTTTCTAATGTGCATTGTACATAACAGACTTTGAATAAGTATTTTTTAAAAGATTTTATTTATTTATTTGTGAGAGAGAGAGAGAGAGAGGAAGAGAACACAGCAGTGGAGGAGCAGCAGAGGGGGAGGGAGAGGCAGGTTTCCCGCCAAGCAGAGAGCCCGACACTGGGCTCAGTCTCAGAACCCTGGGACCACGATCTCAGCTGAAGGCCAGACACTCAACCAGCTGAGCCACCCAGGCATCCCTGAGTAAGTATTGGGTTCTTTGCAGACACTTGGGTTCATTGCAGACACTTTTTTTGTTTTGTTTTGTTTTTTCCAAAGCCATCTGACCAAACACTCATTAAAAAACAATTTTAGGGCGCCTGGGTGGCTCAGTGGGTTAAAGCCTCTGCCTTCGGCTCAGGTCATGATCTCAGGGTCCTGGGATGGAGGCCTACATCAGGCTTTCTGCTCATCGGGGAGCTTGCTTCCCCCTCTTTCTCTGCCTGCCTCTCTGTTTACTTGTGATCTCTCTCTGTCAAATAAATAAAAATCTTTAAAAAAATTTTTTAATAGGCAGTATATCTTCATGATTACTTTTCTTTGTATCTGTCACATACAATAGTATAAGAATGATGATGGCTAAGGTTAGAGATAAGTATGCATCTTACACCTGAAGAGAGCCAGTAAATCAGAGGGGAATTGTGTGAGTGAGGATTACTGCACATGGATTTATTTTTGTCTTTTCCCTTTTTGAAAAGACAGACATGGTTGTAACCTATCTTCATTATTACCCAGACCTTTTTGATTATAAAGAATGTATGAAACCTGCCTAAGTCTTCTCCCTCGGTTCTTTTTTGCACAGTGAATTTCAGAAAATAATGTGTTAATAAACAGTATTGATGGATAGAATAATTGCAAGTCCTTTTGACTTGGAGCAGAAGGAAACAGAAAATAAGTATAAGAATATATAGACTTATTCAAACCATTATAGTTTTACACATGCTATTTGGATTCTTGGAGTCAGAAGCAGATAAATGACTTGAATTTAATTATCTGTATAGTTAAATATGTGTTAATTCTGTACTTATTAAGGGGACAAAAGTTTTACAGATCCTGTAGTAAGAATCTACTCTGAGCTCTGGAAAACACAATCACAAGATTCAAGATGGGAGATGTTCTCATAAGAATTAGTACATGGGAGGGGCACCTGGGTGGCTCAGTCATTAGGCATCTGCCTTCAGCTCAGGTCATGATCTCAGGGTCCTGGGATAGAGCCCCACATCAGGCTCCCTGCTCTGTGGGAAGCCTGCTTCTCTGTCTTCCACTCCCCATTTGTGTTCCCTCTCTGGCTGTGTCTCTCTCTATCAAATAGATAAATAAAATCTTAAAGAAAAAAGAATTAGTACATAGGAATAGGTAGAATATATTGACAAAGCAAAAACTATGAGCTGATGAATCAAAAACATTCTGAGGGCCTGGGTGGCTCAATTGGTTAAGCATCTGTCTCTTGGTTTCAGTTCAGGTCATGTTCTCAGGGTCGTGAGACTGAGCCCCGAGTCAGGATCCAAGCTCATCATGGGGTCTATTTGAGATTCTCTCTCCATCTCTCCTTTTGTCCCTTTCCTTGCTCTCATACACACATGCTTTCTCTTTCTCTCTCTCATATCTTAAAAGTTCTGAAAACCTGAGTGTTTCTGGACTTTACTGTTCTCAGTCTGTCCCCAAAGCCTCTTGGTTTTAACTCCTCCACAAACTTCCAGTAGCTCCCTCTCTTCTCTTTCCTGCTACATCCGTCTTATTTCGGGTTCTGTATCTACCCAGGAGCAGTACTCCACAATGCTTCTATTTTATCCTTTGGGCTTTTCTCGTTCACCTCATCCTCCTTTGTGTAACCCAGCAGACCTCAGGAATCCTGTCCATCTGTGGCTCAGGCCTTTGGTTGTGGCTTATGTCATCACCACCTCATGACAGCGAGTATGTTAAATGTAGATTTGATCCTGTCAGCTCACTCTCCCCATCCACTAGCCCCCACGTCCATGCTTTCAGTCTGTCAGTCACTGAGGTGTCAGACATCTTTATAGTTCCTCTTGATCTGACTTTTGAATACCTCACTAGCTTTATCTCCTGCCCCTCTTAGTATACCCTCCATTCCTGCCTTTGTAGTGTAGTGGATAAGAGTGATGGTTCCGGAGTTAGACCTCCTTATTTCATATCCTGGTTCAAGCGTGTTATCCGTGTATCCTTGGACAAGTTGTCCTCTAGAGCTAACAACCTGTCTGAATGGGGCATTGACCAATCAGAGTGATGGCAGGAATTAGCCATTGTTGGTGTATACCAGGTCTGTTTTACCCATACCTTAGTTCCTGCTTCTGAAGGATGGACATGATAAGACCTACTTCTTTGTGAAGATTAAATGCTCTCATTCATGCAGTATTATTAGACCAGGACTGGCCCAGATAAGGATTGAGTAAATAGTGGCGATTACTATCTTTACCATTATGTGTAACTCTTTAGGCAACATGCTTTTCATGCTTCTGGACTTACCTCTGTGTAAAAGGTCTTATTCCTCCTGGATAACTTTTTATTTCTCTTATACAACTGCTGACATATCACTTCCTTTAGGAAACCTCAATAATTTTTTCACTCCTCATTATCCAAGACACTCTTTTTTGTTTCCATAGTATCTTGTTCATAATTTTATCCCAACCCATAGCTTTCTTATATTGTCATGTATCTCTGTTATCTCACTTTGCCAAGATATTGTGAGCTATATGATACCAGGAACTAGTTGTTTTATTTATTTTTATATTTCCAATATCTTGCATTTACTAATATTTACTGAATCGGTGAAAATATTAGCCTGTGTGTACATGATAGTGACTTCTTTAACAAGAGTCTGTTTAAAGTTACTGGGGAAGTTGATAAAATTAGAGTATCATCTTTATTATTCTGCAGCTTTTCTGTAAGATTGAAATTATTTCAAAGTAGAGAATTTACAGAAATATCTGTTTTACCATAGTATGTGCTCTTAAAATTTTTTTAACAGTGTAAGATTACAAGTGAAAATGCTCTATGTTCCTACAGTTTCACCCCAAGAGATAACTGTAGTTAGCAGTTAGATGTATATGACAATTAAAACAAAAATGTGTTGTCAATTTAGAGCGTTGAATCAGGTAATCTGTAGATTTGTCTTTTAGTTCTTAGGTCCTCTTACTCTTAGGCAGAGAGAGGAAGGATGGAGAAAGGAAAAGAAAAAGTCTGTTAAGTTTATTGTGCTAATGACATTTTTAAGTGCCGATCTTGAGGCGTTTTTCTGCTGATTAGAGGGTTGTTCAGATTGTAGCTTCTCTTGACCCCAAGATCAGAACCACGGCATATGTTTGCAAATTGTTCACAGCTGACCTGCTCAGGAGGCCTGTCCATCTGTGGCTCAGGTCTGTGGTTGCGACACACACTCTCACCACCTGGTGGCAGTGTAACTTTCTACAACGCAGAAACAGAATTTTGGGAGGTGTCAGAAAAACTTGAGTTGCTTGTAATTTCGTTTACTCTTCAAGGGTATTTTATTAGTATTTGGCAACATACGCTTTAAATTTCATGTATTTGGCACAAAGATTTTAAATTACAAGCTAAGTGAAAAGAAGGAAGTAATGGTAATATTAATGAAAAATCAAATACCTATTTTATATAATTTACACACATTTTTTTCCTGTAATGCTATAATAATCCAGTATTTATCCACTTTTAAAGTACCAGGAATAAACTCTTGAATATTATTTGCTGTTAGGAAATACTTTAGGTGCGCCTGGCTGGCTCAGTAGGTTAAGTGTCCAACTCCTGATTTTGGTTCAGGTCAGGAGATCGAGCCCTACATTGGGCTTCTGTGTTGGGTATGAAGCCTGCTTGAGATTCTCTCACTTCCTCTGCCCCTCCCCCAAGGGCATTTGCTCTCTCTCTCTCTTTCTCTCTTTAATAAATAAATAAAATTTTTTAACAAAGAAGAAAACTCTAGCTACCAGATCCCTGACTAAGTAATTAACAGTGGATTGTTAATCATGTAAAATTCCAGTTTTGTAATATGTAAAACTCGAATAATTGTAAGAGTGTTTATGATATTTCCTTTAGGTGAAATTCCTAAGCAGGTGAAAGTGAAAAAATTGAAGAACCTAAAGACTCTGGACTCTAAACCTGGTATTGGTTTTTATTACTATATTTTATTATTTTTATTAATTTTTAAATATATACTTATGTGGTACTTGGGTCTTACTACTTATCATATTTTCTTTACTTCTTAGGAGTTTATACTTCTTATAAGCCATATTTAAGTAGAGATGAAGAGATAATAAAACAATTACAGAAGGTAATTCCTTTCTCATTAATTTAAATTTCCTTGTGCAGGTAAGCAATATCCAGTTAGGCAGTATGTGTATTATGTATGATAATGTGAAGTGAAGTCTTTCTTTTGAACCAAAGCTTCATAAAAATCAGAAGACTGAAGCAGCAACAATTATGGGCTTGAAATGTGGGGCTGCAGTTACCAACTAGTGCCAGTCTTTTAGAAACTTGGGAGTTACAGTGAAAAAGTCATGGACTTTTCCATGAGGTAGTTTAGCATCCAGCAGGAGATAGTTAGCATTTTTTTGAAAATATAAATAATATTTGTACAGCAAGTATGAAGTAAAGACAGTTCATTATAAACGAATACTTTCAAGTGTGGGATGAACACATGACGTTTTGCTCTAAGAGTTTTTTTCACAGGATATTGCACAGTGAACTTCAGGTTAAATTACTCAAGGTGAAGTTCTAGGTTTTTTTTTTTTTAACCAAGTAAAAATATGTATTTACATAAAATTGAACTATAATTATGCATTGTTTATATTTCCTTACACAGTAGGTTTTCATTGCTTTTTCTTTTAAGGGTGTACAACAGAAACGTCCTTCTGAGGCTCAAAGTGTTATTCTCCGACGCTATTTTTTGGAGCTGACACAAAGCTTCATCATTCCCTTAGTAAGTTAACATTGGTATTTGTTTAATGATTTGTTGAAGGATATATGAATGTTTTCCCCATTCACAAAAACCTTGAGTTATGTGTTTTGCCTACTCATGTGTTTGGTGATTAAAAATAGAGCCCTTTGCAGGAGACCTGGACTCTGTTCTAATATTAACTGTGTAACTTTGGCAAGTCACTTCCTCTCTCTGACCCTCATTTTCTTTATCTGTAAAATGTGGCTAATTCCACTTTTCCTAAATATTTTTTTGGGTTGCTATGAATCTTAAATGAGATAATTATGAAATATTACATAATTATTGCATTTTACTCTGTAACACAGGTAATCTGGAGCTTCTTTCTTATTTCCTTTTTTCCCCAAAGCTATTCTCAAAAAATATTTAATTAATTAATTAATTAATTAATTTGAGAAAGAGAGAGAGCAAGCATTAGCAGGGGAGATGGAGTATCTCAACCAGACTCTGTGCTAAGTGTGGAGCCTGATGTAGGGCTTGATCTCACAACCCTGAGATCCTGACCTAAGCTGAAATCAAGAATCAGATTCTTAACCAACTGAGCCATCTGGGTGCCTCTCTGATACTATTTTCTAGAGCACAATTTGATATGATATCCATGAGACAGGTAACTCCATGATAACAGGGGCCTTATCTGTCTTGTTCATTATCTTTTCCTCAGTCTGGCATCTGGTATTTATGGAATAAATGACTAGATGATATGGTTATTCTATGAAATTCAGTAGAATAGCATATTAAAATGCTAAAAGATGCCTCACAGTATCAGATAATACCATAATGTGGTCCTAGTCTGGAGACTGCATCAGAGAGAGATTCCATGTAGTTATTAATTTAACCTATCTGTGAATATCAGATGGGAGCAACGTGGAGATCTTTGCTATTACATTTTGAGGCAGAATATTCTTTCTTGGTCTTGGGATGTTAGTTAATTTTGTTCCATTTAAATCTATTTGATTTGAAATGAACTTCACTGTAGTACTTAAGGGCATGGGCAGGTTCAGTCTATGTGACCTTGGACAGCTTACTTAGCTTTTCAAAGCCTCTTTTCCACTAATAATGGCCACATGGATGGTTGCAAGGATTAAAAGGGATCATGTGTATAAAATGTTGAGTACATTTTCTGGCACATACCCAGTAGGGTTAATGATTATCACTAAAATGCAGTCCCTTGGATTATTTAAGATTTAGTTAAATTCTTACTGAAAATCTGACTTCTCAATTCAACTTAAGTTTTGCTATGTCCATTATGGGGAGTGATGCATTGCTGCTGTCCTTTGAAAGAACATATGATGGAAAATTTGTAAACCTGTTTCTTTTAGGGGGGTCTGTTTATATGTTTTTGAAGACTAGGTAAGAATGCCTAACTTTTGGGCACCTGAGTGTCTCAGTTGCTTGAGCCTCTGACTTTGGTTTTAGCTTATGTCGTGGTCTCAGGGTTGTGGGGTAGGGTCCCACCAGGCTCTGTGCTCAGCCCAGAGTCTGCTTGGGGTTCTCTCTCCCTTTTCCTTTCCCCCCTCCTTGTGTGCATGCACACATGCCCTCTCTCTCTCAAATAAATAAATAAATAAATAAATAAATAAATAAATAAAATATTTTTTTTAAAAAAAGAATGACTTTGATTTTTTCTTTTTTCTTTTTTTTTTTTGTTGGTTTCAGGAAAGATATGTAGCAAGCTTGATGCCTTTGCAGAAAAGTATCTCTCCATGGAAGGTATAACTATATTCAGTTAAATTCTAATTTGAGTTCTGTAACTGTAATTAATTTCTGGGAGTATATCCATTTTTAAGTTTTAAATCAGTATCTTCTAATTTCTAGAGTCCACCCCAATTAAGACAGTTCCTTCCAGAAGAATTTATGAAAACACTTGAGAAAACAGGACCTCAGCTGACCTCTAGAATAAAAGGCGATTGGATTGGACTTTACCGGTTGGTCTTTTTTTTTTTTCTTTCTTCTTTCTCACTTATCTGTAGAGTTGTATTTAAAAACAAAACAAAAAACTGGACTTAAACTTAAACTTCAAAAAGAAATTCAAATAAATAAGTAAAAATTCCATTGTTTCACATGGTTCTCCAAGCTATAGGGAGGAGAGGTATTGAGGAGAACAAGTAAGTCATAATCAAACTTTGCTTTTATAAAATTTATTTTTATAGGCATTTTCTAAAATCTCCAAATTTTGATGGTTGGTTCAAGACCCGACGGAAGGAAATGACCCAGAAGTTGGAGGCACTCCATTTAGAAGCTCTCTGTGAAGAGGTTAGAAAACAGTGTGTTTATGTGATGATTAACAACTACTGAAAATAAAGATAACATTATCCTTAGAGGCTGGGAGATTATACCCATATCCACTACTTTGTAAATAGTAATACCTAACTTTTCTAGATCATGTGCTGTGTGTAGGTGCTTTAGATGGATGTTGTCTTTTAATCCTCACAAAGATTCATTGAAGTAGATGTGTTATAATCTGCATTATGAGACCCCTCTATGGATTATGAGTTAGGTGACTTGCTTCAGATGGCATCACTGCTCAGTAAGTTTAATGGAGCCAGCAGTGAGCTAGAGTCCTGCTTACACTGACCCATAGGAGCTAACTGTGATCTCAAGTTGATAGCTTGAAATTGGCCACAGTGGAAGTATTATAACGCCGGGGCAAGTGCTACAAACCAGAGACTTTTCCTGGAGAACTGATGGTTAAATATTTACTAGCATACCCGGGATAGAATCAAGATTCAAATCTGAACACCTTTTCCGGTTATTATTAACAAATTTTCCCTGTATTTTGACTGCTTATAATCTATAATTTGTCACCAGACTATTTTAAATTGAGCTACTTGTGAAAATATAAAGGATAGTCTCATATTTATTAAGCTTGAGGTGGGCTAGCCTCAAAGTAAACCTTCTAGTCATAAACTCTCAGTGACTATGGTTGTGAGAGAAGGAATACAATGAAGGCAACCAAAAATAAGCCAAGGAAGAGCTTGTTTGTAGATGTGAAAGTTTACATCCAGTAATAGATTCGTGTTCAGTTATCTTAATTTGTTAGTTAATGTTCCTTATAAATTAAAGTACTTACTGCTTCGTAGGGATGGGGGTTAGTATTATACTTGGAATTGCAATTTTTTCATTGATCTAAAAGGGCTACCTCAGAAAGGAGTTTTTTACATTTTGTTTTATTTCCAACTATTAGACAGTTGTTCTAGCTAATGTAAAAAATTATCTGATTAATGTTATATCATTATTCTAATAAATTATTAATAATTTATTATTTCTATTCACATTATATATTACAGAATTATAACATTATTTATAATAATAAAATTATTCTTGTACTGTAAGGCTGTATCTGAGTTACATACTCTATTCTCCCTTTCCTTCCTATCTATCCCTCTCAGTAGCCTCGCCTATTAAAATAGAGCAGTTTAAAAAGTATTTTGAGTATTTCCTGATTTGGGATTTGTTTATTCTTATAGGACTTACTTCTCTGGACGCAGAAACACACAGAAGTAGAAACAGTAGACCTTGTACTGAAGCTAAAAAATAAGCTGGTATGTAGCCAAAACAGCAAAGATGCATGAAGCTCTTTTCCTCACATTTGAGGTGACAGTTCATGATGTGTCACTGAAGTAGCTTTTTAAATGAGAGCACTTAATTGACGGTAATACTGACTGAAAATACTTGGTCGCTCAGGCAGATCACAATGATGCCATTTTATTTTCAAAGTACTTACAAGGTGCCTAATGATCTCTACAAAAAAACATTTTATTTATAGGTGTTATCTATTAGGTTACATAGAAGTCTTTTATTGAGCTCAGCAATATATTGTTTAAATGGCATGTTCTTTGCTTTTTTACAATTCCTCCAAATTCTAGTGTAAGTTTGAATTTTCCAAATCATTAGACTATTGAAATTGTTCAGAATAGAATGTATTAATACAGACTTGGAGGGTAATTTAAATGCTTCCAAATGTTCCTTCTGTAGTTGCAGGCTGATCGAGAGCATTTACCTGTGAAACCTGACACTGTGGAAAAGTTACGGACACACATAGATGCAATTATCTTAGCATTGCCAGAGGACCTACAAGGCATACTGCTCAAAACGGGCATGACATGACATTTGCCAGAATTTTTCAGCCAAAAGGGATTGTGCACCATGAAGCATACTGACATTTCAACCCAACGCACAAAGAAGACTCAGCGTAGAAAATAGCCGTGAATGCTAGCTACAGGGTGGAAAGACTATACTGACTAAACAGACCTTTTTAGTGCATTATTTTTAAAAATGGATATCTGTGATGGTTCCACTTTAATACTGAAACAACGAAAGGCATTTCTATATTTTTAATCATGTTCTAAAGTGCTCTTATGAGAGACCTGTGGGGCCATCAGTATAAGTGATTCCAAACTGCAGTGCTGGCATTGCAGATATTTTTTTAAATTGGTGCTGTTTTGCCCAATCATGTTAAAACTCAGGGGGATATAAAAAAGAACATTCACACTGGCTATCTTCTTAAGAAGAAGGAAAAGACTGATCTGACTGTAGTTAGAAGTAATTAATGCTTTTGTAGTGCCTTCTGTTGTCCTACATGTTTCACAAAGCTTAGCTGCTAGTCTTGAAGCTTTTTCTTAACTTGATTATGATATGTAATTTTATAAGGCATTCTTCTGAGTAATCAGTGTTTAAAGATAACATTTCTTGCCTCCCATCATGTTCATTAGTGGTGCCCTGATGCGGGTTTTGTTTTTGTTTTTGTTTTTGTTTTTCAGTTGTTCTGTAGGTTTCATTTCATTATATTCTATATCATTTCAAGTTTTATCTTACCAGTTTCTCCAAGGCAAGAAAGCATCTAATATTAATTATGGAAGAGTTTATGTCTTCTTACCATTTACTTGTTGAATCTGTTTAAGTTAATTAGCTTGAATGTTTTTTAGAGACATTCTAATTGTAAACCTCATAATCAGCTGTTTTTTAAACTGAACTATTCTTATTTCAAAGGCATTCATAAATGTTTTATGTTATAGTCATGTAAGTGACTGTAAGATTAGTTTTTAGCATTATTTGTTTGGTAGGGTTTTTTTCCCCCCAAAGTAATTTTTTCAGAACACTTTCCCTACTGTTGTTAGACAGGGGGACTTTTGCCTAAATCACTGTTATAGCTAGTTTTTTTTTGTTGTTGTAGTTGTTTTGTTTGTTTTGTTTTGTTTTTTAAACAATACTACCTTGCCAGAAATAGAAGACTGTGGTTTGTAGAGTAAGATTGCTTGGTTTGTGTTTGCATAGGAGTCCTCCAGAAGCCACTAGTTAAAATAGCCACACATGACATAGCACATATGTAAATAGCTGTGTCTTGAATTACCCTCTCAGCAACCAAATTTAGTTGTATGTAAAGAAATGGCTTCAGAAGCTGTCTCTTGTTTTCTGTTAATGCAACTCTTAAGGGCACTCCTGACCCAGAAAGCCTCTTTGTGTTTGTAACTGTGGTCTTATACCTAAATGTGCCCTTTTCTCATGGATACAGTCTCTTGTAGCATACCTCAAAGTCGTAGAGAGAATATGGCATTTGAAAGAAATCATTTGCCTTGGATCATATGAGTTATTTTGTGAAACAACACTGTCCTTATGGAAAAGGGGCAACTACTTTTATATGCTAAAGTATTTCATATCTTTCTGGGAAACCTTATTTAGGTATAAATGGTCATCTTATTATTTTTCAAGAAGAGGTATTTTAATAATCTTACAATTTATATGCAGTTTGTGACCAGAATTTGAAAGTTGTTAGTGTCATATCAAGGATCTTTTAAATTATACCACTACAGGATGTATCATTTCAAGTTTATTTTGCACAGCGAAAGAGTAGCAAAGGATGCCAAGTAACATAATTACAGTATCTTCATATTTACTCTGTTTAACTAAAAGCTAACACATGCTGAAAAACATATCATAATTAATTGGTTTATCTATTAATTTCAAATTATGTATGTGTTAAATTAACTTAAAATTGCATTGGGAATCTGAGAAAGACTGGTAATAATTTTTTGTGTGATTTTCAGTGTTGTCCTTTTTTTTTTTTATTTTGAGGAGACATTGTTAAGATCTAAAACCTGCCATTTAGTGTTTATCTCCACCAGCATCAGAGGAATCACTGCTTTCAGTGATGTAATGCCTAGTGCCTTCTGTTTTCATGAAAAAGAGGGTTTGTGAAGGCATTTATGGTCATTACTGAAAAATGAATTAAAGGCCTTGGTATTAAAGAACTTGGATGTCTTGTGTTATTTCTCAGGTTGGAGTGCTTGAGAAAATACATAATAAATGAAACTTGTGCATTATGAGATTCCTTTTCCTTCCAACTTATTTTTAAAAATTCATTTTATTTTACTTTTTCCCCATTTTATTTATTTATTTTTCAGTGTTTCAAGATTCATTGTTTATGTACAACACCAAGTGCCAATGCAATATGTGTCTTCCTTAATACCCGCTCCCAGGCTCACCCATCCCCCCCACCCCTTCCCTCTAGAACTCTTAGTTTGTTTCTTGGAGTCCAGTCTCATGCACGGTCTCTCCCCTTCAGATCTCCCCCAATTCACTTTTCCTTTCCTTCTCCTAATGTCCTCCATATTTTTCCTTATGTTCCACAAGTAAGTGAAACCATATGATAATTGACTTTCCCTGCTTGACTTATTTCACTCAGCATAATCTCCTCCAGTCCCATCCATGTTGATGCAAAAGTTGGGTATTCATCCTTTCTGATGGCTGAGTAATATTCCATTGTACATATGGACCACATCTTCTTTATCCATTTGTCTGTTGAAGGGCATCTCAGCTCTTTCCACAGTTTGGCTGTTATGGACATTGCTGCTATGAACATTGGGGTACATACAGCTTTTCTTTTCACTGTATCTGTATCTTTGGGGTAAATACCCAGTAGTGCAATTGCAGGGTCATAGGGTAGCTCTATTTTTAAAAATCCAAATGAAAAGCTTCTTTGGTTTACTATGAACGAATGAACAGCAGTCTGGTATAATAACAGATCAATGAAGTGATTTCATGTCCTTGTTGACAGTGTGTTGATTTTATGAAATGTTCTGATGAAAAAATTTTAGCTTAATAGGTGTCGTTGGATTCTCTTTACTTACTTCTTTTTTTTAACCTTTTTTAAAATCTCTATTTCTTCATCTCACTTTTATGAAGTATATGATACTATCCTTTTGATTTTAATTTATTTGTTGATAATATATTGACTGTTACTCCTTTTTGAAGTTACTGTGTAATATCCTTAAAAGTGTAAAAATATTTCAGTACATTTAAAAGAGATTCTATTAAAATCTGTCCTTTTGTTTTTATATGCTCATAAAATAATTTTTCAGAACAAAACAATAAGTAGTCTTTATTACATTATTATGATACAGTCCAGTGTGCCATGCAATATAATTACATATATGACTTCATCCTTAGGATATTCCTATTATAAAGCATGCAGTTCTAAAAAAATTTTTATCTATCTATCTATCTATCTATCTATCTATCTATCTATCTATCTATTTATTTGACAGAGAGAAACACAGCCAGAGAGAGGAACACAAGCAGGGGGAGTGAGAGAGGGAGAAACAGGCTTCCCGCTGAGCAGGGAGCCCAATGTGGGGCTCGATCCCGGGTCTCCGGGATCATGACCTGAGCCGAAGGCAGCTGCTTAACCAACTAAACCACCCAGGCGCCCCTATTTATTTATTTTTGAGAGCACGTGCATGAGTGAGGGTAGGGGTGCAAAGGGAGAGGGAGAGAGAGAATCTTAAGCAGACTCCACAGAAAGCCTGATGTGGGGTTCAATCTCACGACCCTGAGATAATGACCTGAGCTGAAGCCAAGAGCTAGACGCTTATCTAACCCACCCAGATGCCCAGGCATGCACTTTTCCATTCATATTTTACAGACAAGAAAACTGAGAACAGAATGGTTAAAAATCTTGACTAGTGTTATGTGACTGGTTAGGGTAGAGCTAGGACTTGAACAATTGTCATAACATTCTGCTTTGAGCTATATATTTTGTATTTATATATATATATTTTTAAGTAATTATAAGTTTCATTTAAAAAATATGTATTTGTGGGGCGCCTGGGTGGCTCAGTTGGTTGGACAACTGCCTTCAGCTCAGGTCATGATCCTGGAGACCCGGGATCGAGTCCCACATCGGGCTCCCTACTCGGCGGGAGGCATGCTTCTCCCTCTCTCGCTCCCCGTGTTTGTGTTCCCTCTCTGGCTGTGTTTCTCTCTGTCAAATAAATAAAATCTTAAAATAAATAAATAAATAAAAATATGTATTTGTATCAAAATAATATAAGCAAGAATTAAAGGAACAAGAAGTACAAAAAGGTCTATCATAAAAAGCAAAAACAATTTCATATGCTATCTTCCAACACCAAACTTCATACTCCAAAGATGAAGTTTTTAACTCTTCCTATTTTAGTTCATTCTAATAATTCTGAACATATATCTTGATTCCTTGATCTCCCAATTTTAGTATCGGTTGATGGTGTTTTAACTTATATTACTGGCTATGTTTTTGTTTTGTTTTGACTGAAATTCAATTAATTAACATATAATCTATTATTAGTTTCAGAGGTACAGTTCAGTGATTCATCAGTTTTACATAATGCCCAGTGTTCAGTATATCACGTACCCTCCTTAATGCCCATCACCCAGTTACCTCATGCCCCTAGCTACCCTCAGATTGTTTCCTGTGATTAAGAGTCTCTTATGGTTTGTCTCCCTCTCTGATTTTTATTTTTTCCTCTCTTCCTCATGATCCTCTGTTCTGTTTCTTAAATTCCACATATGAGTGAGATGAGATGATAATTGTCTTTCTCTGATTGACTTATTTCGCTTAGCGTAATAACCTCTAGTTCCATCCACATCATTGCAAATGGCAAGATTTCATTGGGGTTCTTTTTCATGGCTGAGTAGTATTCCATTGTACATATATACCACATCTTCTTTATCCAGTCATCTGTCAGTGGACATCTGGACTCTTCCCATAGTTTGGCTGTTGTAGACATTGCTGCTATAAACATTTGGGTGCATGTGCCCCTTCACATCACTACATTTGTATCGTTGGGGTAAATACCTGGTAGTGCAATTGCTGGGTTGTAGGGTAGCTTTATTTTCAACTTTTTGAGGAACCTTCCTACTGTTTTCCAGAGTGGCTGCACCAGCTTGCATTCACACCAACAGTGTAAGAGGGTTCCCCTTTCTCCACATCCTCGCCAATCCCTGTCATTTCCTGACTTGTTAATTTTAGCCATTCTGACTGGTGTGAGGTGGTATCTCACTGTGGTTTTGATTTATATTTCCCTGATGCCAAGTGGTGTTGAGCACTTTTTCCTGTGTCTGTTGGCCATTTGGATGTCTTCTTTGCAGAAATGTCTGTTCATGTCTTCTGCCCATTTCTTGATTGGATTATTTGTTCTTTGGGTGTTGAGTTTGATAAGTTCTTTATAGATTTTGGATACCTGCCCTTTATCTGATATGTCATTTACAAATATCTTCTCCTAGTCTGTCGGTTTTCTTTTGGTTTTGTAAACTATTTCCTTTGCTTTGCTTTGTTTTTATACACCAGAATTTCACTGGCTTCCTCCTTTTAGCACAACTTGTGGAAAAATTTAATTACTAACTTCCTAATATTAGTCCTTTAAAAACAGACAGCTGGGGGCGCCTGGGTGGCTCAGTTGGTTAAGCGACTGCCTTCGGCTCTGGTCATGATCCCGGAGACCCAGAATCAAGTCCCACATCGGGCTCCCTGCTCGGCAGGAAGCCTGCTTCTCCCTCTCTCACTCCCCCTGCTTGTGTTCCCTTTCTGGCTGTGTGTCTCTCTGTCAAATAAATAAAAATCTTAAATAAATAAATAAATAAATAAATAAATAAATAAATGTAAACAGACAGCTGAAGAAGACAAAAAAACTTCTCTAATTATGGTTAAATATTAAAATAACAAAATATATTAATTCATATTAATGACCAAATTATCATTAACAATTTGATATCCTTCCATATGTCCAAGATATATTACTTACACACCATCTGCAACTTGGTTGAATTGTGGTATTAGAAATTAGCACTTATTAATAAAATAGAGCTCTTTGAGTTTTTTTTTTTTCCAATTACATTTCCCAGTTTCTTTGGAATACATAAAGCATGGTAGGATAATTTGGCTGTATCCTATTCTCCAGGGTTACTTCCGCACTTTTTAATACCAGCTTTTCTCTGTTACTTCAATGCTATGGTGTGCCTTTCTTCAAATTAAGATTATTATTGTTAGGGGCGCCAGGGTGGCTCAGTCAGTCAGGCATCCAACTCTTGATCTCAGCTCAAGTCTTGATCTTAGGGTTGTGAGTTCAAGCCCCACGTTGAGTGCTGGGTATGGAGCCTACTTTAAAAAATAAAATATTGATGCACCTGGGTGGCTCAGTTGGTTAAGCAACTGCCTTCGGCTCAGGTCATGATCCCGGAGACCCGAGATCGAGTCCCACATCAGGCTCCCTGCTTCGGCGGGAAGTCTGCTTCTCCCTCTCTCACTCCCCCTGCTTGTGTTCCCTCTCTGGCTGTGTTTCTCTCTGTCAAATAAATAAAATCTTTAAAAAAGTAAATAAAATATTGGGTGCCTGGGTGGCTCAATCATTAAGCGTCTGCCTTCAGCTCAGGTCATGATCCTGGAGTCCCTGGATCGAGTCCTGCACCGGGCTCCCTGCTCTGCGGGAAGCCTGCCTCTTCCCCTCTCACTCCCCTTGCTTGTGTTCCCTCTCCAGCTGTGTTTCTGTCAAATAAATAAAATCTTTAAAATAAAATCAAATAAAATTGTTGTCTAATAATCATAGGTCTTATTCCATTTTACTGGTGTCACCACTAGGCTTAGGTTTTTCTGTTTCTTTTTGCCTCCCCATTCTCTTTGTCATCCTATCATCATTTCTGTTTAGCCAGTTAGAAAGTTAAACGTCATGGATCCTTCATTTTTTTCCTGTTCATGTTTTTTCATACTAACTAGTATAAATACGTTGTAGCATAAATTACTTGCAGAATGATTGAAATACTTTGAAAATAGGAACTTTATATTCCAGAATTTTCATACTTGCCATTAAGTGAATAGATTTTTAGACTTCAGGAGGGAACTATTGAAATGATTATTGTGATCTAATGAAATGGGTAAATATTTTTATAGCCAGAGGTTCTGGTAGTTGAACCCAGCAATTTGTGTTCTTAAAAAACAGGTTTACTGGGGCGCCTGGGTGGCTCAGTTGGTTAAGCCACTGCCTTCAGCTCAGGTCATGATCCTGGAGTCCCTGGATCGAGTCCCTCATCGGGCTTCCAGCTCTGCAGGGAGTCTGCTTCTCCCTCTGACCTTCTCTCACGCTCTCTCTCACCCACTCTCTCTCTCAATAAATAAATATAGTATTTAAAAAAATAAAAAACAGGTTTATTCAAGTATAATTGACACACAATTAACTGAAGACATTTAAATGTACAATTTGATATAAGTTTTGACATTTGAATATACTAATAAGGGTTGCCTGGATGGCTCGGTCAGTTCCACTTAGGTCATGATTCCGGAATCCTGGGATGGAGCCCACTTTGGGCTCCCTACTCAATGATGGGGAGTCTGCTTCTCCCTCTGCCCCTCACCCAGCTTGTGCTCTCTCTCTCTCAAATAAAAATTAAATCTTTAAAAAATTTTTTAAATGAATACACCCATAAAACCATCACCACAGTCAAGATAGGAATATATCCATCACCCGCCAAACTTCCCTCATGCTCCTTTGCACTCCTTCCGACCTTCCTTCTTAACCAACCACTGATCTGTGTCTGTCACTATTGATTAGTTTGTACTTTCTAGAATTTTATATAAGTGGAATTATATAGAATGTATTTTTCATCTTTTTTTTTCTTTTCTTAACATCTTATTAATACAGTATCTATTTGTCCTCCTGCTGCCAAACCCTGAGCCAATTCCTTTCTCCAATGTGCCTGGTGATATATAGGAAAAGGAATATATACAGAGAAGAGGATACATGGGGGAAAGAACCAGGAGCGGTGGAGAGGGGTCCTTAACATAGTGAAGAGGATGGGAAAGGCTACCATCAGGCAAAAGAGCCCCATGGCCTCTGAGAGGGAAAAGCCCGGAATGGCACAGGAGAAGAGCTGTAGCAAAGGAAAATTCCTGGCATAACCAGTGATGAGGCTCCCAAGCCCAGCCCCACAGCCAGTCATCCTGCTGTAACAGCCACAGATCTGTTTGAAATGGCTCTGGTCTGGAAGTTACAGCTAGGGATGTGAGGCTGCCCAGCTCCCGAGACTCTCATGGACAGTGTCTCTGGTTGTTTTAGCACTGGTGCAAAAAATGGTCAACTCAGCAGCTCAGAGGTGCTCCTGACTAGTGAGGGCATGGAGACAAATTTGGTATGCATGTACATTTTCGGGGAGAGGGGCTCTGGCAGTGTAGAGAGGGGTCTAACTTTCAGCATGATTATTTTGAGATTCATTCACGTTGTGTGTATCAATAGCTCATTACTTTTATTGCTGAGTAGTATTCTATTATATCGCTATAACAAAAATGTTTTATCCACTCACTTGTAGATGGAATTTGGGTTATTTCTAGTTTTTGGCTATTCCAAATAAAGCTGCTATGAACACTCATGTACAAGTATTTGAATAGACATATATATCCTTTCCTATGGGGCAAATACCTAGGAATTGTATGAATAAGATTGCTAGATCATATGGTAGGTGAATGTTTAACTTTTTAGTAAACTGCCAAACTTTTCCAAAGTGGTTGTACTAATTTGTTTCCACCAGCTGTGTATGAGTTCCATTTTCTGCACATTCTACCCAGCAGTTGGTATGGTTGTCCTTTTTAATTTTAGTCATTCTAATAGGTTTGTATTATATCATTGAGATTTTAATTTGCATTTCCCTAATGAGCTGTGACATTGAACATCTTTTTTATGTTTATTACTTACGTATTCTTTTGTTTTATTTTTGGCTTTTTTTTTAAAAGATTTTATTTATTTATTTGACAGAGAGAGCAATCACAAATAGGCAGAGAGGCAGGCAGAGAGAGAGGAGGAGGAAGCAGGCTCCCTGCTGAGCAGAGAGCCCGATGCGGGGCCTAGATCCCAGGACCCTGAGATCATGACCTGAGCTGAAAGCAGAGGCTTTAACCCACTGAGCCACCCTTGTTAAGCATCTTACTTCAACTTAGGTCATAATCATAGGGGCAGGGCTCAAGCCCTGCTTCCAGCTCTGCACTCAGGAGGGAATCTGCTTGAGATTCTCTCTCTCCCTTTGCCCCTACTGTTATGTTCAGTTAACAACTGTATATTACATTGTTAGTTTTTGATGTGTTCAGTGATTCATTAGTTGCATATAACACCCAGTGCTAATCACAACACCTGCCCTCCTTAATACCTATCTTGATACAAATTACTTTTCAGATACATGGTTTGCAAACATTTCCTCCCCCTAGTTTATAACTTGTCTTTTCATTTTCATAACAGCATCTTTTGAAGAAGCAGAAGTTTATGAATTTCTGTGCAGATTCTTCCTGGGAGTTTGGCATTGTATTAAATTTATAGATAAATTGGGGGGAGAAGTGACATCTTAATTATATTGCCCCCTGATCCATGAACAAAATATATCGCTCCATTATTTATATCTTCTTTTATTTCTTTCAGCAATATTTTATGATTTTCAGGGTACAAATGTTTCACATCTTTTGTCAGATTTATCCCTAAGCCTGTCTTATTTTTGATGTTATAAATTATATCAGTTTTAAAATTCAATTTTCAGTTTTCCGTTCAAAATACTAAGATGTAGTTGACTTTTGTACACTAGTGTTGTACCCTACAACCTTAAAAAAAACCTCATTTACTAGTTCTAGTAACTTTTTTTTGTAGATTCCATCATATTTTTTACCTAGAAGATTATACCATCTCTGAATAAAGATCGCTTCCAGTAGATGACTTCTATTTATATTTCTTGCCTGATTGCACTGGCTAGAATCTCCAATACAGTTTTCAGTAGCACCGGTGAGAGTAGAAATCTGTCTTGTTCCTGATCTTAAAGGAAAGCATTCAGCCTTTTATAATTAAGTATGTTATTAGCTCTAGGTTTTTGTAATGCCTGAGCCACCCAGGCGTCCCTAGCTCTAGGTTTTCTTGCAGATGTCCTTTATCACATCAATGAAGCCCTCTTCTATTCCTAGTTTGCTGAGAGGTTTTTTGTTTGTTTTTTAATCAGGAATGGGCTTTGGATTTTATTAAATGCTTTCCCTGGATCTCTTGAAATGATCATATGGTTTTCCTTTTTGAGTTTATGAATATGATTGGTATGTTAATATAGATTGACTTTTGAATGCTACATCAACTGTATTCCTAGGCCCCACTTGGTCTTGATGTGTTATCCTTTTAATACAGTTTTGGATTTGACTTGCTAAAATTTTGTTTAGAAGTTTTGTTCCTGGGAGTGGCTGGCTGGCACTCCACTAGGTGCCTGGCCTCTCCATCTAGCTTAGCCACTCAAGGGCACCTTAATCCCCATCCCAGCGATGGTGCCCCCCCCCCCCGCCCCGGAGGATGAGTGTCCCCTCCACACTGACCCTGCCCCCTGCCACCAGGGCCACCTCAGAGCCATGCCCACCTGACAAGCTGATATTGGAGGCTTATGAATTTTATTAATCTTCTCAAAGAACTGGATTTTGGTTATATTTTAAAAAATATTTTATTTATTTATTTGACAGAGAGAGCGACATCACAAGTAGGCAGAGACAGGCAGAGAAAGAGGAGGAAGCAGGCTCCCTGCTGAGCAGAGAGCCCGATGCGGGCCTGGATCCCAGGACCCTGAGATCATGACCTGAGCCGAAGGCAGAGGCTTTAACCCACTGAGCCACCCAGGCGCCTGATTTTGGTTATATTTTCTCTATTTTTCTGATTTTCATTTCATTGATTCCTACTGTTGTCTTTCTTTTGCTTACTTTGGTTTTAATTTGCTTTTTTTTTTTTTTTTTTTTTTTTTTTTTTTTTT